>PVIR01000590.1:0-166190 GCA_004026965.1 Petromus typicus
ATGGGGGGGTGGTAGGGTGGGTGGGGCTATGGGAAAAATGAGAATTAAGTTGTGTCTTATACTGGTACAAATCCCCATTATGGAGTGCAATCATGATGTGTATATTTAATGTACCAATAAAGATAAAAAATAATAAAAACACACTGAAGATCAATGTGATGCTGTAAGTTAAATAAATATGATACCACTGGTTTTAAGGCAGGCCTAAAATTAGGATGTGAGTGTGGAAGACAAACCTTTTCAAAATGACAACACAAAAGAAGTGTTACTGTGTGCAGTTATTTATCGATGTGCCTCCTGACTTTCTTAATGCCTTATAGTGCTATAATTCTCATTAGAAAATACACTGAATACTAAATCCAATATGACAATTCAATCCTGTTTTTTCATTTCCTTATATATTCACCAGGATGCTATGCCTTATTGACTTCATAATTTTTAATCTTATAAATATTTTGAAAGGTTCTAAAAGCTTTGAAAACAGGATGGTGCTCATTTAAAAGAAATATGAAAAACCTCTAGATCAACAACAGTCCTCATATGACCTTCCTAACTTAACGCAGTACGATTCTCAGGAGTCTAACCTTAGGATCTTCAGTTTCTGAATTTATTGATTCACTGACTAAAATTACAGCATGCAATAGATGTACTGGCTCATATCAAATTGTATATACTGGCCACTAATTGCTTTAGATTTAGAAAGGATGATATCCCTGTCCAAGGAAAAGATTACCATAAAACTATCACCTATCTAAATAGGGCATCTTGTCTTAAACTTACACAATAAATGACATGTATCAGATACCCTTAAAGTGTCATATTATCAGAACTAAATATAGTAGACTGAAGTTTAACCAGTGAAACCAAAGAAATAATAAGTCAATGTAAAAGTGCTAATCATCCAAGAAGGTCATATTGCTTATATTAATATGCAATTATAATTATCTTTCATTTACTCAAATATATTACATAAAAGATTTCAGAAGTTTTCCCCAAATTAATTAACTATATTTACAGTTAGGAAAGCGCAAGTCCAAAATGATTTTCCATTAGAGGAGGAAACCAGTAAACTTAAGGAAAAGATATAATTTCCAAAATCCAACCTACTCCATACCACTATAACTTTTCAAGCATCACTACATTGAAGTGTAAATGATGAGTCAGTTGAGTGAGGTCTTTCATGACCTTCTATGAAGTAGTCAAATCAGAATTACATCGCTGTAGAAATTACTTGGAAGGTTCCATGGTATGAAGTTAAGAATCTAGGTGAGTTTATATTCTGGCTCCACGTTCCTGGCTCTTTGACTTGGACAAATGAATTATCCTGGCTAAACCTCAGTTTACATGTAATTATAATTATTCACATGGATTTTTAGCAAGAAAGAAATGAATAAACCAAACAAGATTGTTCTTTGGCATGTTGCCTAATATATGAAAAATTCTCAATACATATTCACTATCATCATTAAAACATTTAAATATCTAAAAGTCAGCTCTTTCTTTTTGATGATTTTTCTGCAACTTGACTTTACTCATAGCTGATTGACTATATGCTCTTCCCTTCTGCAATAATATTTCTGTTAAGGTTTCTTTTTTAATCCTAAATATTCTCTGACTAATATCTCTTCATCCAAGAGATTTGTTGGGGTTCATTTTGGTAGCTACACACTTGGTATTTGGTCATTGCTTGTGGTATTTTTCTCATTTCTACCCCGTAATTTAAAAAGTAAAATTTAAGGCAGAACTAAACATTATGAGAATTTATTAGGATTAATGGTTACCAAAACTGGGCAAAGAAGAACATTATTAAAAATAAATCATACCAAAGGAGAAGAACTAATGACAGCAACCATAAAACGCTGTATATGGTAAGAATCAGTAAATACTAAAGAAACAAGAGAAAAAACTGTAAAAATTCCATGATTTATAAGAGAAGATCAAGTAATAAACAAACTCCAAAGACCAGTGGAGCCAGGAAGGTCACTTGTGGATGAAATTTTGGGAAATACAGTAATGCTTTAAAAGGACTCATGTTCTCTGATCAAAAGGGAGCTATAACTAAGATAGAGTGAGAAAAAAATAAATGGAAATTTTTACTGTATTTGCTTTTTTAATTGCATAACCAATATTGTGGGGGCAATAAAGTAAGTATGTTTATACTGCTATATATATGCATATTAACAAATGCTTTGTTGTGATGGCAACAGCAGTGAAAATGATATAGAGGTAGAGATAAATTCACAGACAAGACAAATAGAAATGAGAACTTACGGTGGCAGATATCCTGTCATGATATTCTGTGACCCAAATGTTTTCTTAACAAGGACCCTAAGCATATTTTTTTTTGAAAAAAATTTCACACAGGTAACAAAAACAAAATAGTTACCTGGGAGTACAGCTCAGTGGTAGAGTGTATGCAAAAACAAAATGGTTGGCTTACTATTTTGAATGCAGTTGTATAATTTTTTTTTTGGTTTTTGCCTGAATTTGGACCTGCCTTTCAACCTCTACAAGCATTAAATTCAGTGGAAAACTAAAAACAAAGATATTGCCAACATGTTGAGATGATAATGTAACATCATGCCCGAGAGAATAACCAACTTAAATGGAGAATACCAACTTAAATGGAGTGAGCAAACTAAACACAAGTCACAGAAGTTTACTATGGTATTAAAATAAAAACATGACTAAGCAGAGTCAAAGTTGTCATTATATGAATAACAAAAGTATTGCTCTGAATCTATGAGAATAACTCTTGATATTATTCAAACTATATGGAAATATTTTATGACCTTTGTTTTTAAGTGAAATTTTAAGTCATGTCATGAAACAAATGGAACTTTACCAGAAATAAAACATTAAAATTACCCAAACAAAAGGTAAAGGTAAAATACACACACACACACACACACACACACACACACACACATATACACACGCACATGCATACCTTCACACCCTAGTCAGGGAGAAATGTTAGCTAACTGGTTCCAGATGACATTTGTGTAAATATTTTCACAACAGCCTTGATGCTTTCATTTCTTTGGAAGAAGTCATTCTACTCTGCTGAAAACATTTATTATCAACTAGTACTCAATGTATATTTGTTTCAAATCTGTACATAGGAAAAAACTAGATTTAGTCACATCCCAAAATCAACTGTGCAATTTGTAAAATCAATTTAAAAAGAAAAACAAAATTCTTTCTGTTAATTATGTGTTCTTGCTTTTTCCAATAACTGCAATTTGAAAAATCATAATACAGTATTCAGGAATATGATGTTAAAGTGAATACAGCCACTAGGTCAATATCAGAATTCAATAAATGACTTAAAAATCATGCTTTTTTATGGTATTATTCTATTAACTTTTATTTGTCACAATTAAAATATTTTTTCATCAAATTAGATATACCTATACTATGTAGATGTATGATATATTGCTTAAATGACAATAATTTAATTATATAACAAAGACTAAATCATTGTTCCATTTTTATTTTGATAAAATTCCTTTTTAGGTAATATCATTTCATGTTAGTTTCTTCTGTGCTGCTTAATATTATAATTAATAATTCATATTTTTGTCTTTCTCCTCTCACTCTGACAACTTTTATTTTTAATCGGTGGGCATGTGCCAAATTGGTTATTTATTTATTTATAATGTAAAATGACAAGGGATTTGAATATGTGGTATAAGATAAAGAGATTTTCTTCCACACAACAAAAATTTGTTAGTAATCGGGATCTTTCCTGCTTACCTTTATAGACACAAAGATTTTAGACAGGCCAGATCAGTTGTCACAGTCCATAAGTGAAGATGTGTAGTAAATACATTAAAGAGAAGGTTCATTTATTTAAAAAAATTATTTAGTTTGGGGAAGACATCTGAACACATGCATAAAAAGAGAACAAAATTACCCAAAATTTATAAAATACTTCCTCATTGTAATAGATCCTATAGTGCCAATTAAGTAAAACTTCAGCCAAAACTAGTCTATTCATATTCTTTCCTAAAAACCAAAGCATGTAGGAATAAATAGAGATAATTTCAAATATAAAATATTTCTCCTGGAAAAATGCTCTCTCTGTGGGCTTTATGAAACATTAAACAATTTCTTCATTTCTTCCCATAACTTGAAACCCAGGATCATCTTGAATGCTAAAGCACTGGATGACTGACAGAAAATTTATAATGTGGTTTCAAGAACACCATTGTTCTTGTACTGAAGATTCACAGAGTCCAGCCTCCCCTCCCTGGGAAACCTCCTGAAGTCAGGACCTGTAGGTGCAGTGCCCTGGATCCACACTGTAATGCAGCTCCAAGTGAGGCACATCTAAATTTGAGAAGTACTGTACCTTTGATGGCACAACTCTTCTATTTGACCCAGCTTCCCTCGTCAGATAATCCTTCTCAGCTCATCACTTGTGTCAAACTTTAGAGAATTCAAGAGATACAGGGAATTCAATCAAGTTATATGTCTTCTCAAAGGTGACATTGTCTTCTTTTTCCCTTTTAGTTTAAAAACCAAAGTGTATCATCTCTTATCCTTATGTAATCCAGGCCCTTCATGCAGGCTCTGTGTTGTCAAACTGTGTGAGTCTTGAGGTTGTCATGACTTTGATATTGTTCAGTTTCTAACGTTTAGAAAAAATAATTTGGTCAAAAACTCCATTAAAAACTTGACCAGTATTTATAGAGTACAATGGGAATATAATGTGGAATATTTTGAAATAATTTTATGACCTTAATTATTTTGGTAATGATAGTTAGTTGTAAGTTGCCATTGAGTCAGCTTTGGGGACTGATGCATACAGCAGCTAAAGCATAGTGGCAACTCATTTGAGGGAGTCTCAACCAAACACGGACATTCGGGGCTACAGCAACATGACTTCTAACCTGCTCCTCGAGGAAACCTTCCCATGCTTTTATAGTTCATGTCTACTTTATGGACTCTGTATCAACAAGATGTCTTATCTACACTTATGTATATATGATTAGGTCTTTCAAAAACATACTGCAGAAGGATCTAATTGTACAAATGTGTTTGTGTTGGATTACACAATTTGAGGTTGTTCAGATAAGAATGGCAATAAAAAAGTAAGAATCAAGATACATCATATAAGGGTACAAATCCTTAATGATGAATATGACCATAATGTATACCTATCAGTAAACTCGATAAAGAAAAAAAATGCAAATCAGGCAGAATCAAGAAAAAAAAAGAATGGCATTAATAATCATGATAATGCCAATTTTATGAAGCATTATTTTTGACTTGGTAAGAACTGATTTAAAAAAAAAACTTATTACCTTGAATTTTCATATCATTTTAGGGTTTGGTGCTAGTATAGATCTAATAATAACTCTGTATCAAAAAGGTACTTGTAGCCAAGACTACTCCTTGGTTAGCTCTATTTCATTATTTAAATATAACAACAAGTGGAAGTGGTGTTATTACAATCTTACTCATAATAGCTACTATATAATCAAAGAAAATACAATTAGAATAGGTATAATATTGTTCAAATAGTAAATTTTCAGTAGAGATCTACCTGAACACATGATTTGAAATATGTATTCGGTGGACATGGGTAGGAAGGTACACGCATGCATAAACGTGTGCCTATTTCAGTTTTCAGGGATGAGTACCAATGTATTTGGTTAGCTCTTTCACTTAATAATGTGACTATCTTTGAAATATGAAAGATGATTTAGACTTCAGTATATTTGGTGTCCAGAGGTTGGGATATCAAGTAGGAGGAGAAAGAAGAGATGGAGGGAGTATATGTGATTGTGTACATGTGTATGTGTATGAATTTAAATGCTCTACATTTAGTAAGAAAAATGTAAACCATTCTGAATTTGTATATTTTTGTGTGAAATAAATATTTTCCCCCATAACTGGAATTTACATGGGCTGTATCAGGACATGTTTTGAGAATCCCTTTAAATATGGAAATGGATTTTTCCAAATGAAAACTTCCAAGTTTTAGCCTTTTGCACACACATCTGAATGTTCCACTCATCTTTCCAGAAGTGGGTACTGAATTCTGCTCAAAGAATAATCTGTTTCGTGATGATTGGCAGTAGTGTTTTTTGGCTATCAAAAAGAATCCTACATAAATGTAAGAGTATTAGATATGCAATTAGATAAAAATAATATTATAGAGTCCAGCTGGTATCTGGGAGGTGAGGACTGGCTGAGATGGACTCCTTGCTTTTCTTCTGTCCAAAAATTTCCTGTTTCCCTATTTCCTATGGTTACCACCATGGAACATGTTAAAGTCTCAGTAGGGACTCTGTTTCAACTTTTCCTTTCAAAACAGAATGAAAAAGATTAATGGAAAAAAATGTCCTTCCTATCTCCATGCCAGGCACCATGTAAGAGCCACAGCTTAAAAGCTGGGCAAATACTCTTTCATATGCCCAGAGCTCAGCAAGTGACCTGATGCTGCAAAAATCCCCAAATCCAGGCATGTGACCTAATGTGTGATGTTGGATGAGTCAAGGAAAATGGAACCATCTGTACTTTTATTGGACAGTCAAATAATTCCTCTCTGTCCATCCAAACACATAATTTTACTTCCATAGAGATACACAGGATATTTTGTTTGAAAATGATCTAACACTTTAAACTGGTCATTTGAAAAATATATTAACTATGAATAGAATTAAGCAAATGGAATTGAAACTATGAGTGTCTATAAAAACCATGTCTCATATTCATTGTGTTCTATGACTTATTTAACATGCACAGAGGGGAAAATAAAAGGAATTAACAAGTTGCAGTCATCTTCAACCAATAGCATCCCCTCTCCTTGAAGGAAAGCTACCAATGACTGAACTCACATAACAGGGGATAGGAAAGGGGGGTGGTATGTTACACAAGTTTGCAGAACTCAATCTTTTAAATAATATTATTTCAGTGGTGATAGTAGTAGTGGTGTTTTTTGTGATGCTGGGCATTGAACCCTGGGCATTGGGCACGCTTGGCCCACATGCTATCATTGAGCTACAACTCCAGCTACATTTTATTACTTAAATCTACATAACAACATCATATCTCCATCACTTCCTAAGGAAATTCTAGTGGCTTTGTTGTATTTTTTTAGTTTTCAATCTTGGTAGGTAGGAGAACAGTGTAGTGCTAGTTGGTAAAGTATCATAATTAAAGATTATGCCTGCCAAACACTCTTCTCATCAAAATAATTTATACACAGAAAATAAGAAGAGCAAACTGGAATAAAGCAGAATCCCGTGGACAAAGTGATGGGCCAGAATCTATGGAGAACTCAAGGTATTTGTTCTTCATTTCATAAAGTGCCAGTTTCATTTTACAGAGGGGAAATGAGATGTATAGCTGCAGCACCTAACATGTATTGGAAGGCTCCATATCACAAGCCAGGTATGGCTGTGTCGGACACTTAAATGTATGATCTCTCTTAATTCTCACAAATATGCTCCAGGTGTTATAATCTGTATTTCACAGATCAGAATACAGAGATGGAACAACTTGTTCAAAGCTGAACAGTAACTTACTGGAAAAGCCAAGATACAATCTGAGGTATGTCTGATTTCAAATGCCAGGATTTCAAGCGTAGGCCCAGACTTCTGATTACACAACAGAATCACCTGAGATGCTTTGAAATGTAAGTAACTTGATGTACAAGTCCTTGTCTGGAACAGTTAAATCAGAATTCATTTTTCTTTCTTCCTCCCTTTTTGGTGTAGGGACATAGCAGTTACACCCAAGAATATCATGGAACTATATTCCCAGTCTGATACACAATAACTTATATTTGTGGACAGGTCTCACCAGGTTACCTAGGCTGGGCTGGAACATGCAATCCTCCTGTCTCACCCTCCCAGAGCACTGAGATTACAGGAACTTGCTTTTGCTCCTGAATAAATTAATTTCTTACACTTGGACTCTGACACAGTTCTCAGTAAAAAGCATTCATTTTTAAACTCTGTGTAACACTCAGCCTAGCTGGGAAACCACTCATAATGCCATTTGCTGTTATGAATGTAGGTAGATCTGTGCTTATGTGTGACCTAACACTAGAACTCAAGTATATTCCCTCTCTCACAGTCACTTCCTCTTGTCTCATCTTGCCATGCTCTTTTATAATGACCATTTGGAAAAGTAACACACAAGACAAAAGTTTTCATGAGACTTTGCCACGGCAGAATTTGGTCTTAACACCAGCCAAGAGGGATATGTTCAGAGCTATCTACAGGCTGTAATGAGTAAAAAAAAATGGTTCAAATTTATTTATTGCTCTCAACCTCCCCCCCCCCGAGAAGTACAGTGATGCTGTGGTTGTTGAACTGTTTGTTCCAAATTCATGTTTGAACACTAAAAAGTTGAAGCACTGAACATATTTTCCCCATAAGAAACAATGGAAAACCAAAAAATTGGTTCTGAGCCCTCAATATTATACCTATAAATTCACTTTTAAAGGATTTAAGTTTTGCAGTGATATCTTTCTTTGATGCTGTTGTGCTTCTTCATATTCCCCTTAGCTCTGCCTCTGATATCACTTTCTTTAAAGCCGTGCTCATGATATTTTACACAAAGTGCAAAACAGTGAAGCACAATGACAAATGTTCTTAATGCACTAACACAAGCACTGTATATTGTCCAGGCAAGAGTCGCCCTTAGACTAATCTCCACCTGTATGGGTATTTTTAAATCAAATTTTCAGTTTAACTCATGAGCAAAATTATGAATATCAAGCAGATTTTTTTTTAAAAAAAAAAACTTTGTTGTTCAAGTAGTGGAGCTTGTAGCCATTTGACAACTAAGGTATCACTGATAAGAATGCCCTTAAAAACAATTCATACCAAATGCAGTTTGGACAAGGCCCCTGCTTTCTTCTCACAAATCCAATCAAAGTAGCTAGTAGATCTTACAGGAAAAGATCCAATCATCACTCATTAGAATGCTGTTTCACTTACGATCTCAAGGTAACCAATAATCATTCGAAACATAAAAGTCATGTGAAACTTTCTGTCGTGGAAGTGAAGAAAAAGATGTCTGTTGTGGGAAGACAGGAAACCTGAAGCCAGGTCTAGGTTTGCATCTAGAGTCCGCCTCCCTACCATAATGACATGGAGGTATTTTGAGTCTTGGTTTTCTTTTCCATAATGAAGCTGCAGCCCGCTGTGGGGCAGTGCTTCAAAAGGTGTGGTCTCCTCACCTGGAAAAGTGCCAGAAGCAAAAAAGATGATTCCTCTGACAGATTCAGAACTAGAAGCTCAGTGGCATGAGCTTATTTAGGGAGGAGAGGACCAGGAATATGGATCTGATTAAACAATTCAAATGATTCTGGTCATCCCTAAGTGATCCTGATACGTCTGCTTCCATAGGACTGCTAAAGAGATACAAAGCTGGTGTATAAAACTGTCTGTTTCCATTATTACCTACTTAAATCAGAAAACTCAAATACTTTCCCAGAAATATTTAGAGAAATAATGTTACAGCCTATTTTAGTTAGATAATAATCTCATTTCTGAATTTCATTTGGAATGTGAAGATGAGGCACAAGTCAACCAGAGGTTATGCAATTAGCTCAGAGTCGAAGACAACGCTGAGTACAGCGCAGAGTACAGCTGAGGAAGAACCCCAGCATGAACTTGATTTTAATTCAATCAAACTGTTAAGGCACCAACCACGCACCTTTCTCTATAATCACAATGAACTTTTTAATAAACAAGTCTCTATCCTGTTAGCTGGAAAACATAAAGCAGTAGCTTTCTGGACTTTAAAACAGCTTGGATTCTATGGTTCTGGCTAAGGGCCATTCCAGACTCACTAGGAATTCAGTTTCCTACAGTGACAATGCAAATTTGTCCTGACTTTCTATATGTGAAGTGCAGACAGCACTTCTGTTCCTCATCTCACAATTCTGGGTATCACAATGGTGGAAACCCGAGGAAAAGTGCTGATGTAGTGTTGGCCTTTCCCTTGAATACAGAGACTTCTATAGCAGTGTCTGGGTACTGTAAACATAAACTGAAATTTGTAGATGCTTTGGAGTGATTTCCCCCCATTGTCTGTCAGAAGCAGCACTCCATCTTTGTACTGTAATTTATCTGACACAGCTAAGATGCTTGATACTTTTACATACGAGGGTGCTGAAAAACAAAGAGGCAGAGAATGGGTTGTTAATGAAATTCTTTGATTGTAAAAAGCACTTTTGAATGATCAGGTGGTAAATAATAGTAAGAGGAAATAACATAAAGTGCTTAGGTGCTGCGGCAATACTCAGCATAATAAATGCAGAAGAGATCAGATATGAATAGAATTTGCATTTTACGCAGCTGCTGTGCATATGTGGAATATACAGAAGCTAATTTTTCAATAATACTGGTAAAATATTGTTCAAATCTATTCTTGCTGTCTTCTCACTTTGAAAAGCATTATATAGAAAATATCTATCTGTCCTAGTGAAATCGCGAATATGTGCAAAGAGGCTAGAAAAAGAGCCTCTTTTTTTATTATCTTTATTGGTACATTAAATATACACATCCAGAAAAAGAGCCTCTTTACAAGCATGCAAAGAAAGAGCTCAAATCGAGACTGAAGAAAACAGTAACGCTATTACAAGAGCTACACAGACATGTACAAAAGGGATTTTTGAGAAACATCAGAATTAAGCCTGTTAGTTTGTGGCAGACATATATATGGCAGGCATATATACATATATAGTCATATTCCAAAAATATAGACATGTGCTCCTTTAGTTTGCCATTTTTGCACTTTTGGTTTCTTTTTAGTGGAACCAGATAGAAGGAAGTAATCGTTATTATTGCTATTTAGTTTAGCTGTGATATTAACATATACTCCATACCAGACACTTTTAACAGTTCCACAAACTCAGTACTTATAAACAACTTGTCCTCACTTTTCTGTTTTCAATGCTTGTTCAGAACCCAAACTCTTGTTCATTAAATATGCTACTTTCTTGTCCCCAGTTTTTCTCCTTTTGAAGAGATGGGGGGAATGCAAAGAATTAGGAAGACTCTCTTAGCCTTATAGGGAATGTCTGATTAGGATTCTGAGACAAAAATGATCACTAGTCAAACACTCCTCATCATTGGCAAGCCAGTTAGCCAAGAGACAATTCATCTCCTTCTTTCATTCTGTACCTTTATCAAATAAAGGATTATTTCTAGGACCTTTTCTGTTCTTTGTCATTAAAATACAGGATTGGATTTGCACAGCCAACTGTTATCTCAAAACTTTATAAACTTCAAACTTGGAAGAAGACACAAACTTCCTCAGGGAAACTCAATGAAAGTCTCCACATTTTCACAAAACTTTGGCATATTCCTAGAATAGGAACAGGAGCGATAGCTACCAACATAAGAAAGATCTCATAGAAAAAAATAAAATATTTAGGATTCTAGAGCATAACATATGGCAAAGAATCACCTGTTTTATGGGAAACTCCATATTTCAGGCCATTAACTCTATTTCCATCTTCAGGATTCAGCCCAAGTTGCTCTCCAGAGAAAGTTGTAAATGTTCTCAGAACAGATTTCAGTAAGGAGTTTGGAATGAACACCAGGATTATGACATAAAAGCATCTCCCTGTTCCTTGTTCTCATGGTTAACTATTAAACTGTTTCCTCTATCCTGATTCGGTTTACTCAATTTTAGAAACAAGGACATTCTGATCAGATCACCCCGGGCAATTGAATACCTAGTGAAGTCGTTATGAAGAGAGTGTTCTTTCCGCCAATTCTACCCGAAGGGCTTCTCTTATCACATTTAGAAATCTGTGTCTCTGGTGAAGGATGGGACATATATTCTTTTGAAGAAAAGTTCTCTTTCCTCATGGCTTTTTTGGTTTTGACATGCTCAATATTTTGAGTGATTAACTATCCATCCCGGGTTTTTTTTTTTTTTTAACTCTAGTTTATTCTTTTAATTATTTACAGACTTGCTCATCTGGACACTTCGTTCTGGGAGAAGCTGGCTAATTTTATTTCCAATGCCTTTCAGTGGAATGTGGTAACAGATTTGTGGGGAGGATATTGGTCTTATGGTATCTGTAGGCTTCATTCATGGCAAACATCTCTTCCTTTTATTGATTTTTTTTCTTATCTCTTCTACAGCTTAAAATAGCTTCCACTGTTTGAAAAATTGATGCTCAATCACTATTAAAATCAATTTTCAAAATGGCCATTGCTATCTTCATCTTATTCTCTCTTATAACAAGAGTTTTAGTTTCATTTCATTTGTAAAGTTCTGCTTGCAGAGAAATAGTCTAGAAGATTGCCTTCAAATATGCTTTGATTAGAGCTACAACCACACGGGATCTATATTCAAAATTTGTTAGTTTGAGCCATGTACAACCAAAAGAAAAAAAGAGGTTAGAAGACTCTGCTGTTTTTCCACAAACAAAAATGGCAATTCACCCAACTGTTAAAACTTATCAAGCGAATAATGTTCTACATTTGGAAAAATGTGTTCCAAAGTCAACAATTCTGGGAATGGAGATGGGACTGGACATATGGTATATAAGTACAATTTTCCTCCATATTCTATGCTATTATTTTAATATGGCTCAACTCTTATTTAACACTTACATTTGTGCAGAGGATAGTTGGAAACAGCATGATAGCAAGTCAATTTCAACCAGATTCTAGAACACCAAATTTTGACTTATAAAACGCCAATCTTTCAGAGCTTTTAACTTTCACTTATATTTTCAGAACACAATGTTTTAAATAACCAAATAAAAGATACAGGTATTCAGCATTTGGACTAAAAAAAACCTAATAGTATTTAGATATATAAAAATAGCAATATTTATTTGTTTAATAAACAGGATTTGGGACAGTTTCATAGGACTGTTAATAAATACAGAAGACTTTTGAATTTTCAAAAAGCAAAAGAGAAAAACACCTACCTCACTTTAATTTTAGAGTAGTGAAAAACAGTGAATACATTTCAAAATTGGTAACTGTTAGAATCTGAGAGAAAGAAACTGAAATATCCACTGTGACTAGAGAGATGGAGCCTAGCAAAAGCAGCTGTATAGCCCAAAAGCCTTACATTTTACACCAAAAGCTTCACAGGTTACCCCCACCCCTCAAGGGAGTATTTGAAAATAATGCTAGGGTATTTTTTTAATAGTTTCTTTTCTACCTTCCTTTCCAGTGTCTTTATGGTTTTTTTTCTTTGTTTTATTTTGTTTTGTTTTCATCAAAATCTCACCCTAAATCTTAGAGAAATTTCAGAAGCTGTTTGGAGAAGTTCTGATGTCAATTAGTAAATGGCTGGGACAAAATTACAAACTCAGCTAGTCTATACAAATTTCCAGTTAATGTCCAAAGCAAGGTCATGGCATCTGGAGGGCAAACGTTGAGGATGAACTCAGCAATCCATGTGCACAAAGGCCAAAGGAAAACTGGGCCAAGAACTGAGGGACAGAGAAATTCTAAATGTGAAGACCAGTCTCACCACTGCTTACCGTAGGGGACACTATTGCCCAATTACATATCCCCATTCTTGATCATCTTTTAGAAAAAGACAGTGGGCTAGTTTTTGTTAGGTTTTCTAGAGTGTAAAGTGCCACGTACATGTAAATAAATTTAGTGTCTCATAAGAGAAACAAATAGATTCTGACTAGATTGAAATGTACTGTGTTCATTATACAATAATTATATTATCCAGAATGTAGTTGGAATCAGAAGATTTTAGTTCTTAGAAAAAGTCTACTCAATTTATAGGAGGCACCTGATGGGAAGTCAGCAACTCTTGATCTATGAACAACTTCTCAAAGTTCCAGTTTCTTCAAAAATTACTCCTACTGTGTTACCTGAAACAAAAGCTAGCAGAATAGGAAGTTGTCTATATTCATGAGCTGTTGGGCTCATGTTCGAAAAGAAGGACACAAAAGTAAAATTCCATCATCATGTTGTTTGTTCTGCTGAAATTGTATATGCCCCAATCAAGTGACACTACAGACTTCTACCTACAAATAATATGAATGTATAACCAGGCTCAAGCCTGCGGTAATGGAGAAAGAAGGATCTCTAGAGTTTTGTAACCTTAAATTTCACCCTTTAATAAGTCATTTAACCTCACTAGGTCAAAATTTTCTCATCTATTAATGAAGATAATAATAACTACTTCAAAGAATGATTCTAAAAATTAAATGCAAAATGGTTGAGAGAGGTCACTTAGCAAATGGCAGCCAGATCACCATGTGGAGTAAAATCCAAATAAAAAATGTTTAGCTAGGTCTGTTGCTATGTGAGGTAGGTCTGTTATCCATGCTACAAAACCCATTAAGCCTACATACTTTGGTCATTTTAGCAATACTCTTTAGAGATTTAAAAAATGACATTTCCCAAAGGTCAAGCTAGCTTAGGGTTATGTGGAATGCTGCATTTAAAAGGGAGATTTATTTGGTTCATAAGTCTTGCTCCTTAAATCCAGGATCACAAAGACCTAGTATAAAGGGTAAGAGAGGGAATTTCTTTTTAAAAAACAGGTTTTAAAAAATTGATAGTAGGAAATTAATGCAGATTACCAGGATAAGAGCAAGCATCTGAAATCAAAGCTATATGAGGAAGAAATACCCCTCTATACAAAGAGCTAGCAGATCAAGCACTAGAGAATGACACCCACATCGCTTGAGAAAGAAGGAAAAGTAAGAGTAATATACAGTCTGTAGGTTAAAAAAGCACTCAAAAATATGATGTTGAAGTGAGTGGTAAAAAAAAAAAAAAAAAAAGATTCAAAAATACCTATCTGTCAGAAGAATAGCAGCAAGGGGAAAACTCCCAGGATCTGAGAAGCATTTAGGAAGGGCATTCTGAAGTGGTATGTCCCAAGGTGATGCTAGCTAGAGAAAATACAAATACTAATGGATTAAATCAGGCCTGAGGAAAATATAAAACCAAATTTGGGCAGCTCCGAGGGGTAAAAAACAGGCAGCTTGGTACTCAACTGTCATCACAGTTCATTTGTGTTTCTCATCCTACTCTTTGTGACATTAACAGAATTACGAATTTAGCAACAAACTATTTTTATATTGTGAATCTCTGCAGCCATATTCCATATGTAGCTTAACACTGCAACTAGTAATAATAGCCTTTTGATATTTAAGATGATTCCAATTAATACTACTGAAAGCAAGGGATCTCTAGGTAAATTTACTTTTTCTGTCATTTGTTTAAATTGAACTTATTGGTACATTTTACACATGCAATATATCACATTCAACATTGAAAACTTGTACCTATACGTGATGCATCTTGATTCTCATTTTTTCCCTTCTCCCTGCCCTCCCTACAACCCTTTTCTCCCTTTTCTGTCATCTGAAATAGAGCACTGTCATTGGTCTTTATTTGCATAAGTCAAAATTATCCAGTCATTTTAGTAAAAAAATCCTGGGGTAGATTTTGCTTTTATTGTCAGTTTTCAAAACAATAACTTAGTTTGGATTTTTGAATTGTATTTTCATTTAAGTGAATAATTACAACCATCTTTTCATGCCTAAATATATAAAAATTTTATATAGGTACTGAATGACAGTCAAACATCAAGCAACATGTTTTCAAGTGTTATTATTTTTATATTCGTATATATCATATCTATTAAAATTTTGTGGTCATGGGGCTTGTATTTTTGTCATGGTTGCTGCTGTTGATAACAGGTATAATTTCTAGAGTCTCTCTTATGTACCAAGCATGTAAACAGAGCCAGACACACAGGGCCAGCCTGTGTAATATCCTCACTAGGATATTACTGTTTCATTTTCTAGTCGAGAACCTAGATGTAGAAATAACTTGTCTACCATATAATTAGAAAACAGGAGAGAAGATAACAAACAACAACCCCACTTTACACAATTAGAGTCTATGTTCTTTTCATGACATAGTTCTGCTTCTCACACTGAAGACAGTCTGTACTTTAAAAAAATTAATATAATACGCTGTAAACTACCTTAAGAATATATTATTATTCTATTGTGTCACTTTCATAAAGTCATTTACACCTCCAACAGAACATGCTTTCTCTAAAAAATATAATTAAATCCAATGAACATTTTTAGGTACCTACTATGTGGTACTTGCTAATTAGTGATCTTAAGTTACTATTGTGTTGAGTTTTCTTCCTGACAATACCCTATTTAGGCAACCAAGAAACAAATTTAGTTTGCAAAATATCATTAATCTACCAAGATAAGTCATACAACTTTCATCTATAAAAAGCCCACTTTCTTATAAAGCTCAGAGTTACAAATATGATATTTCTGATCCATTCTCAGTAGGAAATATTTTTATTTTTATTGTCAGTAATGATAACATTATTGTACTGGACAAAATATATTTTTAATAATTTTTTCTGGCAATGAAATCATTGTAATAGTAATAATCATAATAGTAAGCACAATAGTAATGATGATATTTATCAAATACTTCGCTACACATCAAACTATGATTAGCACTTTATAAGCATTATCTTACTCAGTTTTCAAACCATTGCACTGTTGTACTGTTAAGAATCTAATTTTATGAGATGCAAAGGCTCAAAAACTTGGCTAGGTCACACAGATGAAAGGGTACAGCCACGATTTGACCCAAGGGAGTTTGACTCCCACATCTGCTCTAGGTGGAGGGTATGACAGTGTTTTAATGTTTGTTTAGAAGGATACTGTTTGTGTTGTTCTACTGAATCACTGGTGTTGATGCCCATTTGGTCTATGAGTTCAAATTTGAACACAGCTCTTGCAAGACTAATTTTGTGTGCCTATTAAGGCTGCTTGCCAATTAAAACACTTCCTTCAGAGAATCTGTGGCTGAATGGCTAAGATCTAGAACAGAAGATATGCTAAAAAAAGTATCTCATGAATGTTAATAATGGTTTCACTAATATGTTTTTCTATTGTCTAAAATGTTTCTACCAGAAACACCTATGACTAGGGGAAAGTGAAAACTTTATTCATTAAGGACAGGGGGAAAATTAGAACTTTAAAAATTCTTTTTGTTTAGTTTTATTTTTAGGGAGTTAGTCTTGTTTCAAATTCACTCTGAGATATCTCACCTGTTGTCTTTTTCTGTGACCGCTTTCAGGACAGCACTCCCTATTCTGTCCTCTGTGTAGAACTATTAATTATCAGTCTTTTGGACTGTACGTTAAGTTCCTTAAGGGTTGATTCCATTACTTATCTACTTCTTAGATCTCTATGCATAAGAATGACTATCAGTCAGTAAAAAACAATACAGAAGACACATTCCATAGAACAAGTGAAGAGATGTAAAGAATGCTTTAATAATTTACTATGCATACTCTGTAGTCCTTGCAGGTAATTTATGTTCTCCCTTATGTTCTGTCCAGAAGCATCACACAAACCCAGGTCCTAAATTTACTGGTCTGTTTTCTGAACAACTTAAAAATACACACAGACACATACACACACACACACACTCACACACACACACACACACACACACACACACACACACACTATGAAATAACAGTTATAATTAGAAGCTATGCAGAACACAGTGGCAAGGTCTCAGAACAAAGCATATTATTTTTATACTTATATTACATTATATGTTATATTTTAGTAATTTTATTCCCTTATTTATGATAGTACAAACTCCAGGTAAGTAGATACTTTTGTAGAACAGGGCACAACACTAACTTCTTAATATATGCTGACAAAGCAGAAAAGAAAGGAAAAATATTGAAGCTTTCATAATATTTTTCATATTGTTCTGGAAATAATAAAAGAAGAGGGTATCCTTAAAACTTTCCCAAGAAAACACAAATGATGAATGAAACAGTAATTCTCTTCTCAGGCTGGCTACCTACTCAATGCGTTTCGACGCAGTACATGGCCTCTTGCTCAGCTTCTAGCACTGCTGTGACTTGTGAGGTAAGAGCTGCAGGGGAGAGCAAGCCTGCTTAGCCATGAACAGGACAAGAGCGAGTGGCAGGGAAGTCACTGTACAATTATAGTGACATAATGCAACAACACACCTTTGAGGTTTATTCAGAGGAGATGATGTGGTAGGTACTTCTTGGTTGTCCTAATTTGGAGGATATAATATCCTAGTGATGTGATCAGAGTTATGAGTTTTTCCAGAAAAGTACTTATTTATCTTCATATCTTTAATACCCAGAACCAACAACCAACAATATGACTTAGCATATAACAGCCATCAATAAATGATAGCAACAAATATTTTTAAATGTTTCCTAAGTGGTGAAATAAGGACTGAAAAGTTCAAATGCACTCCATCTTTTGGTTGTTCTAGTTTTTTTTTTTTTTTTTTGAGACAGGGTCTCGCTTTGTGGTTCAGGCTGGCCCTGAGCTCAGCCTCAAATTCACATCACAGCAATCCTCTTGCCTCTGCCTCCCAAGTGCTGGGATTACAGGTGTGAGCCACCATGCCCGGCACTGTGGTATGTAGTACTGGTTGCTGCTAGGCGTGAGTCTCTAAACCCAGTATGGTATGTGGTTACCAGGGATCGAACCCGGGTCCTTGTGCTTGCAAGACAACCGGCGCTGGAACCACTGAGCTAACTCCCCAACCCAGGTTGTTCTAGTTTTAACAGCAGGCAAGCACAACATATTTTTGTGTATGAATTCGAGTTTTAGTTTGTGCTCATTCAACGAACCCTCACCAACTACTGTACGAAGTCCTACCACTTTATATCACATACTGTAAGTTTTCAAGTCACAATTTTCAAACATTAATTTACAACTTTAATAAACACAACTACTCTGAATAGTTTCCTAAACTGCAGAGACATGGGCCCTATCCTGAGAGCATCTGATTCAAAAATTCTGAAATTTCAGAGTTGCCCTAGGAAACCTGATCGTTGCTCCTTATACGCTACTTACTATGGATTGAGCTATAAGGAAAAGTAGGGGGAAAAACTGTTTAACACCATTGCAGTATGGAGATACTTGACTATTAGATGTGATTTAATCATTAAAATTATTTGTGAAAAGTTTAGGCCATTTGCCAAGGCTTTTGCAAATGAACCAAGAGAGGATGCAAGGGTGAGAAATACATACATTTCAAGCCAGAAAGTGCTCTTTTTAAAACTCCAAAGAGTAACAACCATCTTAAAGTTAAAGTATGAGAATGGAAGCAACAGACATATTTTATGTACAATTTAGAAAAGTAATGTTGATTCAGAAGGTTTACTTGGTAAAATGTGTTTCAGTAATTACTATAAAAGATGCTTCTAAATCTTTGATTTGCTCTTACAAGTTTTGAAATTGCCCTCCACCCTGCATCCTTATTTTCCATAAGATCTTGGCCTTGGAAACACAGTATCATTAATATTACCCTCTCTCACCCCAGATACTCATGCACTGGGGTTGACTGTAGTCTACATCCACATCCACGTCTCAAGGAGGGTACTGTTGCTGCATCTAACCTGATCTTCAGGTCTCTCTCATAATTATTGTCAGAGAGAGCTGTCTTAGCCTCTTAGCACTGATTTCT
Organism: Petromus typicus; assembly: GCA_004026965.1. Taxonomy (NCBI): domain Eukaryota; kingdom Metazoa; phylum Chordata; class Mammalia; order Rodentia; family Petromuridae; genus Petromus; species Petromus typicus. Next base: position 19,500 of record PVIR01000590.1, read on the forward strand.
CAAAAATTCCCTCTGCTGTTTTGCAAGCTGCAGTGATGGATGATGGGAAATTATTTTATTATTCTTAAGGGTGTTGTGAACTACATAACTTGTTGTATTGTTCCCTGTAGCTTGGTAGCAAAAAAATTTAAAGGCAGCTGTATAGTACTTCACCAAATATAGTTAATATGTTGGCTTCACACCTGATATCATTTTTTATCCTTGCCTTTGTTAGTTTAATTTTATCTTCATTGCCTATTTCCAATTTATGAATTTTGCTTTAAGTACTATGTATTTATTTTTTGTTGGTTATTTAAAATCTTCTAGTACAGCAAGGTGTCAGACACCAAAATAAAAATGTGTGTGGATTCATGCACACTTGTGTATGTATCAAATATATTCAGAATTAAAAGTACAACTTACTTCCTAAAAGTTATCTCCTAAAATATATACATCTCAAGTATCTGAAATAATAGATTATAAGATCACATGATGTTTGTTGTATGGAAATTTAGTGAGATTTAACCTTAAAATACAACCATGAAAAGATCCTACTGGAAATTCAAGATAAGAATTTCCAGCACAGATCATTAATTTTGACATCTTTTAGTTCTCAAAACCAACTGTAGCTATTTAAAATCTTTGTGTGTAGTTGTTAGATTAGATCAAGGCAAGTTCTGGGTCTTATCAGCTTACCAAAGTATATAATTACAAAACATGTTTTTTTTTTCTTTTTAAAATATATAGTACCTAAACTTTCTTTTAAATATATATAAATCTGATATACACACATTTATTTTTTGACAGACCTTCAAGCCAAACATTCTGTCCTTGGCTTCCAACATTATTAATTTTTATTAAGTAACAAAGATTGATAAATCATTTCAACAATGAAAATTTATATTCCAATTGAGCTTTGTTTTCTGCATTTTCCTCTGATAATGAATCAGTCTCAGTCTCATCGTAGTAAAACTCAGACAAGGTAAAAGAATTCTGTTTGGGACCAGACATCTTACAAATGATACTCATTTTGATTTCGCCTTATAAAATCACTGTGGGCCGAAATATTACTCTGTTTGCAGCCTAAATATGATTTTGTTCTTTTATTAATTACCATGTTTGGATCTAAATATGATTTTGTTCTTTTATTAATTTTTGAATTTCATATCCTTCCAGATAGTGAAGAAATACAATAGTGCTACTGGGAATGATGCCCATTTGCACTTGTTTTTTTGTTTTCTCTTCCCCCCCCCCCCCAGTATGGGCAACCAATAGCTGATTCATACTTCTATTACATCACAGTTGGACTACAGAAGTGCTCTGTAGTCTGGCCTCTGCGTGTCTTTTGCAACTCATTTGTAGATAGTCCAGAAGCCAGCAGCTGGACTTCATTTTTGTTACAATAGTCACCATTTTATAGTGCTTCACGCAGTCACTGTTTTCCTAATGACAAGTCCACAACTCTAAAAGGTATTTAGATTTTTAGTGGGTTAAATCAGAGAGAAAGGATTCGCATTAACTTACCAAAGATTAATCTCTCACATTACACTTTCCTACCTACCCCCCCCCCCACATATCTCAAGAAGTGTAAGGATACCATTCTACCACAGATTAATGAAGTACTTAGCAAAAGCATGTAGTTGCAAAACATTTTTAATATTCAGAAAGTCATATTCTTATAATCTTTCATAGGACTCTGGTTCAATTTTTGAGCCTTTCCAAGTTCTCATAAATGTGTGGTATTCATAATAAAGCAGGCAGATGGTTTAGTCTCTGAACATATGCTTTAAATGCCCCCTTTGCTATTTCAAAATAATGGACCAAATTTTGCCCTCAAATAGTTACAAAAACTTTAAGAAGGCTGCCTGTTGAAATCTGAGGACAGAATGTGATCCAGAGGGAAGAAAATCTACAAAATATAGTACCTAAACTTTCTTTTAAATTCTATTTGCTGCAAACTATATTCTTTTTAGGAAATTGAATATGCTAAGGAAAAATCCTGAGTTGTCCAATATTGAGTAGTTTAAGGAACAGATCGGAAGGCAAAATCTGTTTTATTTATTTACATTTTAAAATTCAGATTCTCTAAAACCTTTTGAGAGGCCTCTCATTTGATTCCTGTGATCGTCAGATTTTCCTTTTTTTATTATTATTTCTATTATCCTTATCATGTATTTTATTTTTAAAGTTCACAATTATTCATTAGTTAATCCCATCTAAACTACGGTTATGCCTTTGTTTTAAACCCATGCTATTTGTAGTTAATACAACCCTAAAATGCTATTTTGTCAGTCAATTATTTTTCTTTTAAAAACAGTTTGCTGTTGATGATAGCTCATTTTCTACTTTTTTTAAATAGAATATGCAACTCATCTGAAGTGGATATATATATTTTGGTAATGTTATTGACATAATTTGACTTACTTATAAAAGTATTTCATAATGTCTACACTTTATACATGACTTTATTTCTATACTTGTTTATTTCTACATATTTAAAACTGTTTTTGAAAAAGCTTCTAGCCTTCCTTATTTTACAATGTTCACAAAATGCATTAGCCTGATCAACATTCCCGATAAAAAAGACCACATAACTGACACTTCAATTAGTATAGAAGCACAGAGATCAAATACATTTTCCAAAACTAGTATCCCTTTAGAAATCTGCAACAAGGACTGAGCTGGAATTAATATACAACAGTGTTTACTTTTAAAAATAAATGCGATACGTGTGCCCAAATGTGTCTGGGACACTGTTAAGACAAATCATAATTAACAATGTTGAAAACACAAATCTTTATATCATATGATCATTTCATACATGTATCTACAACTATCTGAGCAAAACTGAAAGCTATTCTTGGGACAAAACAGTAATACATTCATCTGCTGATAAAGACAAACAACTTTGAGAAAATCCTCTCTCCTTCTAAAGTCTCTAACTTTCACAATAAATACAGCACTGAACTAAATTCTTAACTTAGAAATATGCTGAACAGTACTTCAATAAACAAGTTGATTTAAAAACTCTCCAGACTAACAGTCATGCTTCCCCCATCTTTTCTCTGCTTTCTCTTCTTCTTTCACTTCCCATGCACACACAGTCACACTTACCTGCACAAGTCTGAAACATCAGTCTATGTATTTTTTTTGAAATGTACTCTGTACCGATGCATTTTTCTGAGTTTCTAACTCTCGGGAATGTTAAGAATTTAGGAAGAGAGCCACAGCTTAAGAGAGCAATTATTTGCCAGTAAATACTCAATTTGCTTGTCCTGTGATTTTTCTTCTAACTTGAATATTCAATAATCCGTCCCTGACTGCGTCACGAGCACAAAAAGTCTTTTCTCCAAAGGAGAACACTTTCGCCAATCAACCTTGAGCCATGCCAGGGCCCAGCTCGTCAGGGTGATTTGTTAGCTTTAATTAATAATTCCTCATGCTGGCCATTTTCACAAATAACACAGTGAGACTGGGGCGCTGGACGGCTATGATTCAGGCTGATAAAAATACAGTGGAAAGGGGGTGGGGCGGGTGTGGGGGAATTCAGACGCCGTTTATAAACACCTCTAATCATACTCTTTCCGTTTACAGTATAGAGGACACTGCAGCTGAATTACCACGTTATGTCCAGCGATTTGTATTCAAATGGAAGCCATATGTTCCTCCACTTTATCTGCTGGGGCCTCCCTGTGCCAACACTCTCACTGGGCAGACGACGTTCACAAAAGAGGTCTCTAGCCTCCGGATTGCAAAAGTTTACTGAGGGTGAAGTTGAGAAATCCAGCATATAAGGCACTTGCAGGGAGCTTGTGTAACACTTTGGAGACAGAACTATGAGTTGTGAGCGTCACATTTTCTCTGATCTTGCTGTGTGATACCGGACACTTCACTGGGCTTTTTTTAAAATCTCAAATCTCATCCTGAAAACAGCGAAGATAGCTCATTTATTCAGGCATTCTGCAAACATTTATCTATACCTAAAAATAATGGCACATTCTGTATTGAACAGGCGATGGTGTTTAAAGGAGAGACTTTTCCATTTAATAGACATAATCCAAGTATTTTTTGAACGTAAAAAAGTGCTTGCACAAAATCACCAACCAGGCAGTGTGCAAATAAAAATAAAGGTACGTAACACTTTCTCTATCAGTATTTGAGCAACTCGGATCCACTATGTAGAAATGATACTCAAAGCAAGAACATTAATAGGTAAAAAAAAAAATTGTTTTTCAAAGATTAGAAAAGGTTCCTTAAAGACAGCAGGACACTTAGAAGCACATTAATATGTTCATAGGCGATTTCAAAAGGTTCACAAGCAATGAAGAATACACAGAGACATAAGGAAATTTTATTCATGTCCTTAGTTGTGTGTGTGTGTGTGTGTGGTGAGTTTACTAATTTATTGGCTACATATTTACCAAGCAGAGACTCTACTTGAGGAACTGAATCACAGTAGTTGATTGGAGATGAATAAGCCACAGCCACTGCCTTTAGACACAACTTAGTCACTAGACTCTAAAAATAAAAATTCTTATCTAAACAGAAAATCGTAATGCAGGATAGCAAGAGCAACAACACAAGCAAACACATGAAGAAGGGCTCCTCCACCTGAGACGTGAATTAAACCCAAAGGTAGAAGGAGGAGAAATAGCAGTGGGAGGAAGAACATACTAGGGAGAGGCAAACCTTTGAACCTTTCCTAAAACTATTATCAGAATCAGATTACTAGTTCTAGAAACCAGGAGATTTAATTCATGATAATCTCAGAGAAATATTTCAGGGAGTAAATATTTCAGGATTTAAAAACAAATTTATTATTTAAAAAAAGGCTTCCTGAAACTATGCTTTGATATCATCAGTAAAGTCCGTAGCATTTTCAGCACTGGCACAGATTGTGATATATATTGTTTTTCCCTTTTTCGGTATATTTCTGTTGTCTCAGGCAAATGGGAAGTATGTGCGACAAAAGCAACCCTTTGTGTTTCTCAGCCTGTTTATCTTCTTTCTATCATGTGGCTACTTGTAGAGCTTCTGTTTTCATTGTATCATAAGAAAAGTCACACCTGCACAATTAGTAAAAGAAAAGGGAAATCTATATCTACAATATTTAACGGTCACACATATACCTCTAGCTAGAAAGTATATGCTCTCTAGCATTAAGAGTGAAAATAAGTCAGAAAAAAGAAAGCATATCCTTATTTAAAGGCTCTTTCAGCACCAATGAATGCTCTTGGAACTATGCGTGCTATAACTATACTATGTGTGTAATAACTATATATAGTTATTAATGATATTGAACATTTTGTTGTATATTATATTCAAAGTATGAGGCAGTAGCCAGAATACCGCCCTTACTATAGGCCAGTAACACTAGCCATTAAAAATTATATGCTTAATTAATGAAGTTAATACATATTTATCAAGCTCCTACCTATGGAGCACTATGGGTAATTATTTGATTTTTTAATTCTTAAAAGCTCACATATAATAACAGTTAACATTTATTGAATACTATAGGGTGGGGCCTAATCTAAACACTTTACATGTATTATCTCAGCTAATCCTCACATGACATGAGGTAGGTGCTATTACCATCTGCATTAATGCATTATGAAACTTGCAAAGAGTAAAGCTGGGTATGTACCATATAGATTCATAAAGAGATCACTGTACCTAATATCGACAACAAATCAGTTTCATTATTTTAAATGTACATAGTAACAAATGATGAGTATGTTATTATTATTTTGTTATCTAGGAAAATTGAGGCAGTTTTGAGAGTATTTTGAAAGGCAAACTAAACACCTATATCTAATGACAGGTATGTTGAACAAAATAACTCTAAAAAATTATGCTACTTGTTTGGAAATCCATGTTATACAGTAGACTGTCCTGGGAGTAAAAATGACAAGCAGCTCGGGTTGAGCATGTTTGCAGGTGATAAAATAGTAGGGCCACAGAATCACATTCTATACCAATCTCCAGATCCCTTACTAAAGCTGCATAGGCTATTGGAAGGCAATTCAAGATCTTTTACAATGTTAGAAGTAGGAAGAGCAGTAGTTCAAAGAGAGTGAAGATGGACATTAAGTCAGAAAGAATTTGGTTTGAGTCCTAGCTTGGTTACATTTTAGATAGAGGTACTGGGTCAAGTTAATGAGGTTCTTGGAGCCCTTTTCTTTTCATTTCTCTCAGAATTTACTGCAATGATTAAAGAAAATAATATACATAATATACAAATGAGCCCATAGGAGGTACACAATAAGCAGCATTTGAAGTGTGCAGAGTTAAAGCTTACTACCTGCAGCCAAGACTTACCACTTGTAGACCAAGTGACATGCACCTAAGCCAGCTTTCTTGCTTTTGACAAGAAAAGTAAGTCTTACCTAAGGCAAACTGGACTTGGTAGTCTAGTATCTTGGTAGTCAACATTCTTCCTGGATGTTGATAATATAGCTAGATGGTTGGTTTTAGAAAAAAGAGTTGATGAAGTAGAGATAGATGATGCAAGCTTATTAGTTATAATAAATTATTACTTTTCCAAGTGATTAACGTTACTTAAAGTAGGTGGAAAAATGTATTTAAGACTATCTGTGAAGGCCACTGATCTGTATAGAATCACATATTCTCCACAGAAAATATATGCTGCTAACATCACTACACTATCTGTATTTCTCCAACTTCAGGGATTTTAATACCCTTTTTGCATTATTTTTTTTTCTCTGGATATTAACAAAGTTCAGCTATTTTTAATTCTTAAGGACTGATGCAAATATTTATGGAATATGACACTTTATTATAGTTCTAAAGAAAGTTCGGGGTGAAATGGGGGTATTTCTTCCTGGAGGTGTCCCTGGAAGGACTTCAGGAAGGCTCTTCCTACTCACTTGCTTGTATACATAATGTCTTTCCTTTGTGGTCTCCTTGGGGCTAGACACTGCCTGACTCTCCAGTATTGGTATCTACCTGTGCTTTGCTTTGTATAGGGAAATCAATAGGCAACTAAATGAGGTCGGGACTCTGAGCCACTTGCCTGAGTGGGATCTCCAGGGCACCTGGAACTTTCTAGAATCTGATCATTTCCCCACTGTAAATCTTAATGGTAAGAAGTAAAAGTAGTCTTCTTTTTCTAAGAAGTGAAAGTATTCTTTTTCTAGGATAACTGGATTTGTAATAATGCAGTTAATTTGGCCTAGTTGGGTATTTGCTTCCTTATTAATTGTCTGAATTCCTGTTCTTAGATATGGAAATCTTATCAAATAAATTCTGTATACTTTATACTTTTTTTTTTTTTTTTTTAGATTTTTTGAGACAGGGTCTCGCTTTGTGGTTCAGGCTGGCCCTGAGCTCAGCCTCGAACTCACATCACAGCAATCCTCCTGCCTCTGCCTCCCGAGTGCTGGGATAACAGGCGTGAGCCACCACGCCCGGCTACTTTATACTTTTTAAACATATGTATTTCCACATACATATAACAATACTAGCTACTATACTATACTATACTATACTAAGAATATTTTATTTATTGATACCTTCCCAATGAAGAAATGAAAAGAAATAATTTAATCCCAATTTTAAATTCAGATGTACGTCTAAAAGATGAATGTTAGAGTTCAAATACTCCAAAATTAAGATCACCAAAAAATATATTGGTTCTACCAGTATAACTAGTTTAGGGTTAAAAACTTAAAAGTTTCTCATAACATTTTGAGTCATTAATATTGTAATGAAACTTTGCAAGCTTCATAAAGGTGAAAATCAAGATTCTCTAGGGAGAAAGTAATCATACAGTGAAGAAGTCCAAGATTGCAACAACTTTCCTGTAACCTTGCTATGCTGTTCCCCACAAAGTCATTTAATATTTTCTGTCTCAGGTTTTTTTTGTTTTGTTTTGTTTTGTTTTAGTCTTAAGTATTTTGACCACCTCAGAGTCCTAAATCTGGGACGTAAGTCCTAAATTCTCATTCTGAATGAAAAATTAAGTAGAATGACAGTAATAGTCAGTGAAATTTTAATGCTTATATGTAGCACTTTAATATCATCACCTTTTCAGCTATAATTGTTTTCTTTTTTATCAAAAACTACTTTGGAATGAATTCTATTATTGTGAAATTTATTACAACTTTTCAAATAATTTCTTACATGCAGGTGCAGTCACAGATAGTAAGACTGAATCTTTTTACAGTATCTGCAGAGATCAATACCTCATAAATATATAAAATTAGTATTTGTTAATGAAAATAAATAAATGCAGTGTTTATTGTATAACAAAGATATCTAAGTTGATTTTCAAATACACTACATAAACTGATTTTAAAATAGCAAAGCATAAGAGTAAGTAAATATTTTCAAACACATTCAGATGCATTTTAATCTGAATTTTGACTTTTACTTGCACATGTTTGAAGTACATGTGACCACATTCTTTGTGGGGAGTTGGTACATGTACCTAACACATCTTAATTCTCAGGTACTCATGAAAGAGACTATTACAAGACAAGGAGTAGGGATGCTTTTTATTTGTGTAGCTGGCTGAATTTTCTGGTAGATCCAAGACCCAGTCATGAGAAAACAGTATCAAGAGAAATGATTTTAGCAGACTGTTGAAGATATACAAAATAAAGTGTATTCATTAATGAGTTGGCAGAAAATGCTATACATGTGCTCTTAGAACCAGAACTGTGTAAGCAGCTTTTCATACTTGGCAGAGCCACGTTCCTGAGGCGTTCCCTCAGAACCCCCTCCCACCTCTCATTGTTTGCCCTGTTATACGGCCAGGTGGGAGTAATGACCAAAGGCCAGAGCAAAGCAACCTAAGCACTCACTGTGGTAGGAGCCACTCCAAGGATCAAAGAGCCGATTAGGCTGCGGCTGCCAAAATCAGGACCACAGTACATGGTTCATCAGCATGGTGTCCTGAGAAGCACATGGCCACCTGACAGGCTGGACCCTGGGCGCAGAGGCCCTTGTCCTGTTTAGGAGGACTACCTACTAAGAACTAAATGTTCACTTTTCCCTGCCCACTCAGAGCCCTTGATTTTAATTCAGCTCCGTGCTGGTATCACGATTACTGAATGATTTCAGTCTGACAGGCACTGTACAAAGCATACAAAAATAATTTTTGTATTCTCTAATTTACACCTTAACAAATTCTAAAGGAAACTGATTTTCCTACAGCAATGAGTAAAGTCTTGGACAACCAGTACATAAGATATTTCTAACAGTTTTATCAGATGTATTCTAGTTTATATATAGCATATGTAAAAATATATATATGTATTATGAGAACATAATACACTAGTATATCAAATATCTAGGATATTCACTTATAAGGTTATCTCAATTTTTCATTGTTATAAGATAAAAAGAGAAAACAGAGCTTTTAAGGAACTTAAAGAAATGCCATAGAGCACACCTTATTGCCCAAATGATCTTTACCTATCAGAAAGACTGTCAGTTTAGAGCTAAGTTATTCTTGTAATACCCATCAATATCAAGAACTTGGACTCTCCTGGCCCTAGACATTTAGGCTTCAAAACACAAATGAATTTTTTATGTTAAAACACCCAATCTGTGATATTTTGTTATAGAAACAGGAAACTAAAAACAATAATGATGAACAAGGTGTCAGGATATAAAGACTAAATCAAATTAGGAATACTTTAAGAAGATTGGTAAACTGATAATTTATTGAGGAAAAGTGTTGTCAATATGCTTCAACATGAATAACATGTTGAGTAGTTAAAAATTCAGATGATTTTTGTTTTGGTTTTGTGAGCCAGATCTTAGTATATAGTATATATTACATGGATATACATTTCAATTTTTGCCAATTCCAAAAGAGCTTAATTAAAAAAGACAAAGTGATATGCATTCTACAGAATACATCAAAGAGTCTTCAACTTCTTAAAAATATTTAGACCAGCAGGAGGACAAACATAAATTTATGTATTTATTTGATATGGACAGATGAGTGATGATGCAAAAGCAAGAGAATTTAATAGCAGAGCATAAGCTACCCATATGAAAAAGACTCGCTAAGAAAAGAAATTTGAATCTAGATTTTATTCAACACATCACTATCCAGAGAAGTTAAAACAAATTCCATATATAAAGAATACCAAGAGTTGCTTGGAGGACTGAGGCAAAAGAAGTAGAAGAGAAAGTTCTACCGGAAGTAGTAGGAAGAGAAAGTGGAAGACTTGATGGCCACATCAATACATAATAGGCACACGGAGTTAAACAAGTCCTGTGTGGGCTGGGGATACAGGACAGTGGTAGAGGATGTGCCTCAAATGTGAGGCCCTTGGCTCTCAGCATCACTACAAACAAACAAGCAAACAATATCTTGCAGGGAGGCAGGAAAAACATGAGATAGTAGTAGCATTTCTACATTTGAACAAGAAATAATGTCAAACCTTTTAGTGGAAGAATTAAACTCTCTACAACTGGTTCTTTAAATGCTTTTGTGTGAAACAGAGACTGCACCTTGACTTTTGTTAAAAAGATTCCATAATGGAATGGAAACTTTGTGTGTCTGTAAACTAAGCAGTTATGGCAGGTAGGTCAAGGAAGAAATACTTCATGCAACAGGAAGCTATAACTTTATACAGTGTGCTCCCTGGAGACATTAAGAAGCAAAGGCATAAAATAGCCCTATAAAGTTTGTCTGTTGTGCTAAGTAGCTTCAAAATTCTACCTTTCCTAATTGTTCTTAACATCTCATCCAGCCAATTATCAACCTAGTCTAGAGAAGAACAACCAACCTGACTTTCTGACAGCAAAGTCAAACCAACTGGAAAATTCAGATTCTACAAGAAAACTCTGCCTGGCAATGTTGTTAACTGAAAAAAAAAAAAAAAAAGAAAAAAAGAAAAAAAGAAAAAAGAAAAAAAATCCACAATAGCAGCATCGTCTTTTCCTTTCCTTAATTTCTTTTTTTTCTTTTTGAATAACTTAATTTTTTTATTATTGTTTGTAGTACATCATGATTAAACATGAGGACTTTGTACGGGCACATGACAATGTTCAATTCCTTTTTTAAAATCTCCTCCTTGCATCTCCTGAGCTCTTTCTCATATGTATTTTTTATAAGGAGGAGATAGTATGTTGCTGTGTATATGCACCAAGTCCCTACAAAGAATCTAATCATTACATATATATAAGTACATATATATACATATCCTCTCTTTAAAAAAATGAATCTCTTTCTCCCTTCTCCCTTCTGCTCTTTTGATTCTCTTCTCCTATGCCAAAGATCCATCTTTTTATTTTGTACTGTCTATTCTTTATTTTTCACTTTATTTATATATTAGGGTTTTAATATAAGATAAATTATACAGTACTTAAGTGAGTATCTGATTTGTTTTATCTCACATGATGGTCTTGAGCTGTGTCTATTTTCCTACAAATGATGCAAGTTTGCTCTTCATTTGGAAGAGTAGTACTCCATTGTGTATAAGCACCACATTTTCTTTATTTATCTGTCCATGGACACTGAGTGTTTCCAATATTTAGATATTATGAATAGTGTTGCTATAAATAAAGGCATATATGTACCCTTGTACTACGATGTCTAAATCTTTCTGGAAGATGCCTAGTGGTGGGTCAAAGGAACATCTATTTTTAGTTTTTGAGGAATCTCCATTCTAATTTCCATAGTGGTCATCCCACTTTACATACACACACCAGCCATGAAGAAGGGTTTCTTTTCCTGTAGACACTCTCCACATTTATTATTACTGATTTCTTGAATATAGACATTCTTTCTGAAGTGAGATGGAATCTCAGCGTTGTTTTAATTTACATTTCTTTAATGGCCAGGAAGTTTGTACACTTTAAAAAAATGTATTTATTGGCCATTTGTACTTCATCATAGAAATGTCTGTTCATGTCAGATGCCAATTATTTGTTTGGGTCTTTAATATGGAACATCTAATTTTATTAAATTCTTTATATATTCTAGATATTAGTCCTTTGTCTGAAGAGTAGATGCCAAAGCTTTTTCCTATTGTGGGTTGTCTCTTCAATCTATTGTTGGTTTCCTCTGCTGTGCAGAAGCTTTAATTCGATGTTATTCCATTCACTGATTCTTGGTACTATTTCAGTACAATCTGCCTTCTCTTCAGAAAGTCTTTGCTTGCACCAATGGCTTCAGGAGTTTCACCTATTTTGTCTTCCAGTAGATTACTATTTTATTTATTTTTCAGATTACAAAAAATGTCTTTAATCAAAGCTTTTAGCATTCAAAAGATTTCTGAAATAAAATGAAAAGTTTCCAATATATTGAAGTACAAATCCACAAATTGCCATATATATAACACCCAGGAGGGAAACACAAATAGCAAATTTACACCATCCACATAAAAGCGGTGTCTGCTTCTCAGACACTTCTTCCACCTTCCAGGTGTTTTATGGGATACAGTCCACATCGCAGCTTCTCAGGTCAGACTGAGCTAAACCTGTGGCCCACAGAACACTCGCATGGCAGGGCTCTGGTGGCCATGCCTCTAAGTGGGAAGCAGAGCAGTTAGTGGCACATTAAAGTGAGAAACAAGAATGTGACATAATCATAATTTCAGCAAGGTGATAGGCAGGAAGGGCATCCATGTAAAGCTTGAGGCTGACAAATACATGCCAACTTCACTGGTTTAGCTTTGTGGGTAGTGGCCATCAGAGCACCCAGATGTGAGGCTCTGCTTCACGGGTCACATGATGCCAAAACTCTGGCTCTGTCGATCACCAAGATTCCTCCATTCAAATTCATACATCAAGTGGGCATTAAGGCTAGGCTTGGCCATATCCTCGGGCAACATGACATGCCTGTATTCAAACTCCACATCACCTTATTTATCTGAATAATTAATCAATGTGATGTGTTCTTTCCACCTGTAGGCCTGCAGCCCTGTGCCACCAACCTCCAAATAACTCCCAGAAACCCAGTGTTTCTGTTTCAATATTTACATCTTCAATCTATTTTGAGTTTATAGGTTAGTATGTGGTAAAAGATATATGTCTTGATTCAATCTTCAGGTCCTTTGTCAAAGATAAGGTGCCTGAAATTGTTCTTGTATCTTCTAGGCTTGTCTATGGATCCAGAAATCTGTTTTGTTGTTGTTGTTGGTGGTGGTGGTGTTTCTTTGTATCTGTTTTGTTTGATTGTTTGCCAATACTAAACTATTTGTATCACTAAAGCTGTCTAGTATAACTTCAAATCTAGGACTGTGATGTTTCTTACATATGACTTATGGCCCAAAATTGATTTTACTCTTCTAGGTCTTTTCAATTCCCATATGAATTTTAGGATTGTTTTCTTCAGTTCTGCAAAGACTGTTACTAGTATTTTGATTGAAATTGCATTAAGTCTGTATAACTCTTGGGGAGTTTAGCTGTTTTGCTATACTGGTCTAGCCTAAACAAGCATAGGGTATATCTATCCATTTTCTGAAATCCTTTTGTTTCATTGTAACAGTCTTTTACTTCTTTAGTTATGTTGACTCTTAAGTACTTTATTTTATTTGATGTTCTTCTGAAAGGTGTTGTTTCCCTAATTTCTGTCTCAATAAGTTTATTATTGATGTACAAGAATGCTATAGATTTATGAGTGCTGACTGTGTATCCAGCTACTCTGCTGAATATGCTTAGTAATTCTAGGCATCTTAGTCAGGTATGTGGTGGCCTACGCTTGTAATTCCAGTCCTTGAGAGGCTGATGTAGGAGAACTGTCTTGAGTTTGAGGCCAGCATGAGCTATAAAGTGAGTTCAAGGACAGTTTGAACCACATACAGAGACCTGTTTCAAAACAAACAATTCTAGGAGTCTTATAGTGAAATGTTGGGGGTCTTCTAAATAAAGAATCATATCATTTGCAAATAATGATAACGCATTTCCTATAAATAATCCTCCTCTGTCTGATTGCCAGTGCTCCAAGAAATAAATTGAATAGGAGTGATAGCAGTGAGTACCCCTGTCATGTTCTCATTTTAGACAGAAAATTTTCAGTTTTCTGCAATTTATATGACATTGGCTGTTTATTGGCCATAGATGATTTTTATCAGATTGAGATAATGGCCTTCCCTCTATATTTTCATCAGGGTTTTTTCACAAATAGATATTGGATGTTGTCAATTTTTTTTTTTGAATCTACTTAGATGATCATATGGTTTTTGTCCTTACTTCTGTTTACATAATATATTATATTTATTAAGTTGTGTAAATTGAACTATCACAGTATGCCTGGGATGAATCCTACTTGGTCATGATGTACAATTTTCTTGATGATTTCCTGTATTCTATTTGCCAGTAACTTATTGATACATTTGTATGTATGTTCATTAAAGAGATTGGCCTACAGTTCTCTTTTTTTTGGTTGTGTTTTTTTTTTAATCTAGCTTGGAATCAGGATAATAGTTGTTTTCAAGAATTACTTCAGGAGGACTGTTTTAAGTATAATTAGAGAGTTTAAACAGTACTGGCTATACATAATCTCTAAAATTTTTGTTGAATTCAGCATATCTAGGAATATATCCATGTCTTCTGAATTTTCCATTTTATTTGTGAACAGGATCTCACACCAGTTATCCTTGATCTTCCAGATTTTAGAAGAGCCCATTTCAATATTTCCTTTTTCATTTCTAATTGCATGGATTTTTGTCTTTTCTTGTTTTGTAAAGAACTGAATATTTTGTTTACACTTTCAAAGAAATGGCTTTTGAACTCATTGATTCTTGGTATCGTTTTTAGTCTCAATTTATTTACTCTGCTCTAATCTTTAAAATTTCCTACCTTGTGAGTGCCTCATGTTTGGGTTGCTCTTGTTTTCCTGGGGTGCTGAAGTGCTACAAAAGGTTATGTATTTGAGCTACGTCTCTCTTGTCTACATGGGCATTCACTACTACAAACTTCCTTCGCAGGACTGCTTTCACTGTGTATATCATGAGTTCCAGTATATTGTACTGTCATCATAGTTTGATTCCAGGAGCTATCTAATTTCTTCTGAGACTCTTGGATTATTCAAGAAGGTACTGTTTACTTTCCATGTGATTATATAATTTTTGTGGTATCTTTTGCACTAATTCCAGTTTCATTACACCATTATCTACCAATATGAGGGGGGTAATTTCAGGGTTTGTTTGCATTAACTTAAGCCTGCTTTATTGCCTGGTACCTGGCCTATTTTGGAGAAAGTCTTGCTGATAACAAGAATGTATACTCTGTAGCTGATTTTCAGTGAAACACTTTATAAATATCTGTTAATTCCAAGATTATATTTTTGTGAAGAAAATTAATGTTGCTACAGAGAATCTATCAGGTGAAATAGAAGTGAATACAACTACTTCCTTTCTATGGTTTTAGCATATTTTTGCTCAAAATGGTTAAAAATGTAATCTGAGGTCCTTTTTCTATTCCTTGTTGATGTTGAAGGTGACCTATCTAAAATAATTCAAATACACTATTAAAAAGAAGAAAAATAAAACTTAATTTCACATTTTTTCTATGTTAATTCATAAATCTAATTATTTGTTTTACTCTACTAATAAGGGAAATTCTGTCTTAATTTATGTTCAAATAGGGAGCCAAACACTGGAAAGGAAACTAAGGGATATTTTTTATATAGATATTGTCTTTTTTTAACTGATTCATAATTAATTTATACTATGGAAATGCTTTTTCAGAGCATAAATACTTCTGAAGCACAAAGTAGCATATTCTTAAAACAGAGATATGGCAGTAAAATAAATAGAGTTAGTATCAACAGGAAAGAAATATGAAGAAGATGGGAAAAAAGACATGTCACAGATTAAAAACAATTTGGTTTTTATTTCAAATAGTGCTTAGGCTGTTTTCTTAGAAATGAACTAAATTGCCAGGTGTGGTGTCTCACACCTGTTATCCCAGCACTCAGGAGGCAGGGGCAGGAGGATTGCTGTGAGTTCAAGGCTGAGTTGAGGGTCAGCCTGACCTACAAAGGGGGACTCTCAAAATATATACATATACATACATACATATATATATATATATATATATATATATATACATACACATACATATATATATACACACACATATATATGTATAGATATAGATATATATAAAGACTTCATGAATATATATATATATATATATATATATATATATAGAAAGAAAGAAAAAAGAAGTGAAATAAATGAAAGGAAAAATAAGCAAAGATAGTAGAAGGAAAGATAAAAGAGGTGTGGAATTACCAGGGAAATCGCCACAGGAAAAGCAGAGAAGAAATTAGCAAAAAAGTAAAATAGCAGGAATTAAGGAAAGAAAGCCATTTGAAAAATATTCTTTTATCCCTTTGCTACTGCCTAGCCATAAAATCTTACTTCACTACTACTCATACATGTAAATGTATGGGACACAATTGAAACAGAAAGGCTGGTACATGGGGTCCTCTTCAACTCATGATTATTTAAGTATAAGGATTTCAAACTTGGGAGCTCCCAGAGTTTTTAAACTTCTGTGTTTCTTTAAGAATAAATACATTACAAACCTTCTCTCTAGAGAGGGAGCAATAAGATATGGTACATTTACAAACATATGTAAAATATGCACAGAAATACATAAAATTATTTGCATATATTTACTAAGGGCTCATAGGAACTTTAAGTCATATTTGATCCTCTAATCTATTATTGTAACATAAAGAATCTCTGGCTCTAGAATCTGGACCAAGACAAAATAAATGAGTGGAAATAGGGATTTGGACAAATAGAAATGGGGAGAGGGTGTAGGGGTAAATAATGAGGGGAAGAAGAATATGACAACTATAAAAAAAAGAAGGAAACAAAGATTGTGTATGTAGGGGTGGGGGTTGCAGGGTGAGTAGAAAGGGGAAAAATGAGAAACAAGTCATGTCATATTCTCGTACAAACTCTGAATGTGGAATGTGATGATGATGTGTATTCATAATGTACCAAAAAGAT
The DNA here is from genome assembly GCA_004026965.1 of Petromus typicus. Taxonomy (NCBI): domain Eukaryota; kingdom Metazoa; phylum Chordata; class Mammalia; order Rodentia; family Petromuridae; genus Petromus; species Petromus typicus. The sequence continues at coordinate 36,434 of PVIR01000590.1, forward strand.
TTAAATTTTAAAAAATCAACCAACAATCACACAAACATTAAAACAAATAAACAACAACAAAAAAAACAAACCAAAAAACCAACTTCTTGTCAACCCTTATGCTATTTTTTCCACTGTTTCTGGAACTTCAAGGAAACTATAATCTTACTAATGAACTGGTTAATAAACAAAAATGTAGAAAATTATAAAGCCCAGTATACAATATCACAGCAACTTCGCACATTTTAAACCATTAATTGTGTTGATAGGGCAGTTATATTTAAAATTGTCCTGATAGTTGAACATCAACTCTAAGACATAACATTAATATCAGCACAAGTTAATACTGTGATTAGTAACTCATAAAATGTATAAGAAATGACACGAAGAGTCTGATTTTGAAAACAAAACAAATAAATACTAATGTCCAGCATCATTTATTAAAAACATTATTTTTCCTCCATTGAGGTGGTTTCAACCTGCCAAAGATGAAAGCTAGACCTACATCTTTCGACATGCACTAAACTGAAATAGAAGTGGATTAAATATCTAAATATTAGAACAGAAACATGAAACCTGCTGGAAGATAGGTTAGATAGAACTCTTAGAGATACAGGTATAGGTAAAAGACTTCATGAACAAAACCTCAGTAGCATGGAAGCTACAAGAAGAATCAACAACCGAGATCTCACCTCACTAAAAAGCTTATGCACAGCAAGAGAAACCACCGAGTGAAAAGGCAACCTATAATTTGGCAAAAAATTTTACCAGCTGCTCCTCAGACAAAGAATTACTATCTAGAATATATAAAGAACTAAAAAAGTACTCCCACCAGAATCCTACCTTTAAAGACTCAGTTCAAAAGTGGGCATCTGATGTGAACAGACATTTTTCAGATGAGGAAATAAAAGCAGCAAAGAGACATATGAAAAATGTTCAATCTCATTGGTCATTCGGTGAAATGAAAATAAGATGAAAACAATACTAACAGTTCATCTTACTCTAGAAAGAATGGCAGCTATCAAGAAATCAACCAATAACAAATGCTGGAGGGGCTGTGTGGAGAAAGGAACCCTCCTCCGCTGCTGGTGCGGATGAAAACTGGTGCAAGTACTGTGGAGATCAGTGTGGAGATTCCTCAAAGAATTAGGATCATAGCTCCCATTTGATCCCGCCATAACCCTGCTGGGTATATTCACAAAAAATTAAAACATCATGCCACAGGGACATACATACACCCATTTTCATAGCATCTCAGTTTGTAATAGCTAAATCTTGGAAAGAACCAAATGTCCATCAAACAGAGACTCGGTAAGAAAGATGTGGGCTTTCTTATAAAATAGAATATAGACTATTACTCAACCATAAAGAATGATGAATTAGAGACATTCAGAGCTAAATGGATGCATCTTGAGGCCATACTCACAAGTGAAATAAACAGGACACAGATGTGCAAATACTATATCATTTCTCTAGTGTGAGAAACTAAAGGTATAAATGAGATTCAAAATGTATGATAGACATTGTGAAATAAGAAAAAAAATGTTTAAAGAGAAATGGCAGCTGAAGGCAAAGAAGGGAAAGGAAAATCCAATCAAGATGTGTATATGTAATGTACCAATAAAGATTTTTTTTTAAAAAAAGATTTCAATTAAAAAAAAAAAAACCTATGATGGAAAAATGGAAACAATGCTTATGTATTTAGTCCTTGGTGCTTGAAGGGAGGACAAGGAATGAGAAAAAAAATCAAGATATACTGTGTACAGGTACAAATTGCCAATGAAGAATGTAATCATAATATATTCCTAAAAACAAACTAATAAAATTTATTATAAAAATATACTAATGTCAACATTTAACTAAAAAGAATATAGACCATGCCTTCACTACACTATATTAATGAGAATTATTTTTTTCTTAAAACATAAAATTTTTCATAGTATTTCAATTAAGTGTTTTCAATTATTTTAGTTCCTGTGAATCAGAAATCAATCCTGAAGAGTAAATGGAGAATTTATCATTATTCTTATAAGTGAAAAAAAATGAGGCTACTAACACTTTGTATGTAACATATGGCAGGATAAAGCCTAAAACTCACATTGTTACACCCAGTTACTTCTCTGTTAACCTATTCTGCATTTAATAAGTTCTCATTACAATGCAATTGTTTTGGCACCGATGATGTCTTTTGAAATAAGGATAATCCTATACAACCTCAAGTAAGTTAATATTCATAAGATTTGGTCTCCCAAAACATAATTTGCACCTGGAACATAGTAAAACAGTGGCTATTTAAGAGATACTCATGGCATATGTATTCTGCATAGGTTATGGATACTATCCATATAGTATGTGTGCATATAAACATGTGTGTATGTGCGGGGATTAGTGTGTTTTTATTCATCTTGTTAGAAAAATAGCACTGTCAAGTTTACACTTTATTACTAAACTTAATTTTATAGTATCATATATTACCAAATAACTTACAAATAAACATCACATACATGCACTGTTGAGCATATCTGAAGAAAAAAATATACGAGTATAATGATATCTATGTCCTGCTATCCTTCCTACTAATAAATGATCACTTAAATTATTTTTACTAAATTAAAACCAGAAATGTACATTGCAGGTTTCTGTTTGAATCAAGGTAAAAAATGTAGTGACTATTGAAAGTTTCACAATTTTCCCTTATTCCTGTTTTCACTTGGGAGATTAGCCCCTTTGCTAGAAAATTTTCTTGCTTATTTTAAAAACTCTGAATTATGTAATCTTATTTAAAATATAGAAAGTGTTAATATCTTTGGTAGAGCTCATTTCTTTCCCAAGGAAAGGATACAATGGATACTACAATCCATCAGATTTACCTTTAATTTTAAAAAAATTAATCAAAGTAATCCTACATCTCCAAACATCAGAACCAGCCTTGAACAAAACTGTAGCGTACATGAACTTTATTCCCAATTACACTTATTATTCCACTTTTGTCCATGCTACATTTTAATCACCTTGGATTTCTCTTTAACCTTTCCCCAAGATTTCTTCCTGGTCCTTGTTCTGAGAATGTTAAATTTAATTTTAACTGTAAACTAAACTTCTTATTCATTTAGAAACTTAATATTGTATGCTTTCTCCCTCCCGCAAACCCCTGCATTAAAATGGTGCCATTTATCTGATCAATTTCACAGTGCCTGGTATCATGTCACCACATATTATATCAGGTTCTCTTGAGGTTATATTTTTCCTGTGTCCTAACGACTTACAATTGTATTTATTTCAGCTCTTCATGTGAGTCACCTCTAGTAATATTTTAGAAATCCCATTTCTACTTCTCTTGATCTTGCCTAAACTCTTTTTCCTGGTTGAACTGACAGTATGGATTTAATACTCTTTGTAGAAAATAACATATGTTGGTGATCAAGCAAGGGGAGAGGGACATGCCTGTGATCTCAGCACTTAGGAGGCTGGAGCAGGAGAATCCCTGCAAAGTTATGAGTTCAAGATCAGCCTGAACCACGTAGTGAAGTCCTAGTTTCAAAAAGAGAAGTGTTAGTGAATAGAATATCTTCTATTTCTACTTGTAAGTAGAAAACCTGTAGGCTCTCTTAGGCTATAATGGTCAACTTGATTTTTTTCCCCTAGTGTCCTAAATGTTCTACTTATCAGGTAGTTTTGTTTTTGTTTTTTGTACCAGGGATTAAACTCAGGACCTTGCATTTGCAAGGCAGGTAGGAGAACAACTGAGCTAAGTTCCTAGGCTTCTACTTATCAAATAGAAAGAATACTTTTATCAAGTTCCATTAACTATATTAAGACAATAATCTGCAAGTATTTTATGTAGGCATTCATGCTGAACCTTCTACTTCTAGACAACTCCCCCCCCCCAAGAATACTCAAGACTATTCTAGAACTATATAATGGAAGTGAGTCATTCTTTTAAAAATTTATCTATGATAAGAAAATTAATTTCACCCCAAAATAGTCAATCCTTAATCTCCAGAACCTCTGGTATGTGGAAAAATAATATGCTACAGTACATAGATGTGGGATTCTGCAGATGTAATTAAGCTTATAATTCTTAAAGTAAAGAGAGTATCTTAGAGTATCCAGGAGACACAATCTTAAGACACACCTTAAAATCTAAAAGGGTAAATCAGAGAAGGTCCCCTTATAATAGTGATCCAAGTTACTGTTGCTGGCTCTGAGATGCAGGGGACATTTGTGAGAAGATAAATATGCTCCTGGCTGATATTCACAAGAAAGCAGAAATTATAGTTCAACAGCTACAGGGCACAGAATCAAGCGAGTTCTTTCCAAGTCTCTAGTTAAGAACTCAGCCATGTGATATCTTCACTTCAGCCTTATGAAAGCTTGAGCAAAGCACGCTAAACTCGACTCCAACTTCTAATAATCAAGAGTAAAATCACAAATTTGTGTTGTGAGCTGCTAAGTTTGTAGTAATTTGTCATGATAACAGGAAACTAATCAATCACATAATCTACCATCACAGTTCAAAGGCCAATAGGTACAGTAGCTTAAAATCAAACAGTAACGAGTTGGATCAGGAATCCCTATCATGAAAACAAGGTTCTGGCATTATAAATACATTTTTTCCTGATTTTTTTAGAAGTCAGATACTCACAGAAAGTAGTAACGCAGGGAAAACAAAAATCATTAAGAGTACATTTCTACTTAAGTGTAGCATCTTCACCCCAGAATTTCAAAAATCTATCATTTCTTCACAGGCAAGAACACTATACTAACTCCCCATGCCAATTAAATCCAAAGTTTTCTTTTTTTAAATTTTTTTCTTCTGAGTATTGGTGATGACCCCAAGGTCATCACATTGAGCTACATCCATACTCCCAAAACCTTTTGCAACCTAGAGACAGAGACTTACTTAAGTTACCCAGGCTGGTCTGCAATTTGTAATGCTCCTGCCTGAGTCTCTCAGAGTGCTGGTATTACCAGGGTGGCAAATACATTGTCTTGAAAAAACTAAAAAGTTTAAATAATTCAAAGGATTAAAAAAGCATAATAATGGATACTTAAGATATAATGGAAGGAAGAATAAGAACATCCAACAAGTGCTTCCAAAAATCTCAGATCATATGTACACCAAGGTGTGCTTATCCAGCTACAAAAGTTGTCTTTTAATCAAATATTTAAAGGAAATTATATTTACAGTTTATAGTTACTGTTTTCATAAGCCATCACCAGAACTATCTTTCAAATATATCTTCCAAAGTGAATTTTTCTTATTCACATTTTATTTTTCACACAGCCAGATTCTAACTCTGAAATAGCAAGAGAAATGGGAAGAAATGCAGATTTTTTTCACTGATTTTCAACATGAAAGGTTTAGTGAACATGACCTTTAAACATTTATGCAAGGGCCGGGGAGTTAGCTCAGTGGTTCCGGCGCCTGTCTTGCAGGCGCAAGGGCCTGGGTTCGATTCCCCGGTAACCACATAACAATACTGGGTGTGGAGACCCACACCCAGCAGCAACCAGTACCACATGCCACAGTGCCGGGCGTGGTGGCTCACGCCTGTAATCCCAGCACTCGGTAGGCAGAGGCAGGAGGATTGTGATGTGAGTTTGAGGCTGAGCTCAGGGCCAGCCTGAACTACAAAGCGAGACCCTGTCTCAAAAAACCTAAAAAAAAAAAAAAAAAAAAAAAGATTTATGCAACTTCAAAACCTAAAACTCTGTGCAGTGAAACCAACAACATGTGAAAAATGGATACTTTTGGCATCAACTAGCAATCATTTTCACAGTACAGGGTAAATTCTCAGGTTGTACATGTCCTACTTTATACCATAGTATGAAATGACCCAAAAGAAAATAGGAGAAAAGCAAGTCAAGTAATGAAAAATTCTTGCAGAAATAGGATAAATACATTTTTATTTATGTAAAGATAGAAAGTCACTGAGGTACAAATTACTAGCGTCACCCTTGCCAGCTTTCCTTTTATCTTCCATAATGCCACAAAAGAAAGCTGGTCTATGGGCTTGGCTTAGGTGAGAGGGTGGAAGAATGGTGTGAAAGTAGACATCTTTTTTCTCTTTTGAATACTGCATTCTGCTTTCTACAGATCTCCACGCTTAATAAATCTTTAGTCATTTTGTAAGGAGATATCATAATTTTGAGGGGCTTTACGACTCATGCACAACAAATTAATCCCTGTTATGTCTGTCCCCATTTACTATTTTTAAAGGGGGTGGATAATAAATCCCTCCAACTCTTTTTCTAAGGGCTACTCAGATATTAAATAAATTGAGAACATTTTAAATACAATCTCACAAAAATCTGCTTTGCTTAACCTCTGTATTTCTTTAAAAAATAAGAAAGGCATGATGTTCTTTTTTTGTTAATTAATTCATTTTAGACAATTCCTTAAATTTTCATTTTAATAAATTTTTGTGTGGGTGCATTAATTACTTTCAAAGATGCTTTACAACTGTTACCTATTAAAAGCCTTTGTTAGTGAATAAAAAAAAAAAAAGAAAGGAAAAAAAAAAGAAGAAAAAACTTCCAGCATGCCCCCTCCTTTTTTCCATTCTAAGCAGGTCCTTGCTATCAACTGCTGGAGTATGCTCGCTTTGCACCTAGAGCTATAATTATTTTGCTTTAATTTTACAAAACCTTTTGTTCCATTCCCACGAGCCCACCTGATCCTTATATTACACTCGCTCTATTAAAACACTCATGCAGAACAAAGCATGGCTGTACTGATTCATAAGTAACTTTTTTTTCCTCAGTAAAATGCCACTGGCTAGGGTTTGGGACACAGTCTTCGGCTTCACCCTCATCTGCCAATTTTTAATGTATTGGAGCAGAAATGTGTTGTTTCAGAGTGTCGCATTCTTCCCCAACATACCTCCTGTGCACCACTTGTTTTTTAGGATTTAAAAAATATTGTAATTTATATTTAATTTTACTCTGGGGCAATATAAATGGTACAAGGTTGAGGATGGTGGATATATTAAAAGATTGCAATCATGTTGAGATTTCTTTTATTCATGTGGTAAAGATTTCTTAAATTGCTTTTGTTGCCTCCTTTAATTTTCATTCTCTCCTCTCACTCCTCCTCTTTTCCTTGAGATCTTGCAACACATGTGGGCTTTTGGCAGAAAAAAAAAAAATCACAATGACTCATCCAGAGAATTGTTTGTTTGCTCTGAGGAGCACCCTGAGGACCCTCGGGGCTACACATGGAGCCCTTTGATCCTAGGAAATTTATGTCTTCCAGATGTGTTCCCCACGGCCACCTTTCCTCTTCGTTACATAGTGTAAGACTGTACTGAAGACCCACTGCTATGGGACACCGCTTTCCTGAATGCACTGCGATGGGGATTGACATTTGGTTAAACGGTGGAGCTTTCCTTGCCTCAGGCATGATGATGGAGGAAGGTTAACATCAAGGAACACAGAACTGAGCCTGAATCTCCTCAGGTGAGGAGAAGTAAGAAGGGAATTAAGGGAGACAGACCAAGGAAAATGCAAAAAATATACAGATCTGAACAGCACTGCTCACAGACCCAGCTTTGTCCAGTCCTAGGAAATCCTCATTCTTGATCAGTCATGTTACTTATTTCATTCTATTACCTAAAATGCAAGTTAGAGACAGGAAAGTGAAAACTGCACAGTAAAGGGACGTGAAGGCAGGAGTTAAGGAAAAGGTGCACGGATGAAGATGTCGTGCTGAGCTGAATCATCACAGTCCTATGGATGTCCTCACCCTAATGTCTGCTATCTATGAATGCTCTTTTATAAGGCTAAAAAAGGGGTGACTTTTCAGGTGTAATTTAATCAAGGATTTTGACATGGAGAGATTACCATTGATTATCTAGGTAGGCCTTAAAAGCAATCACATGAATCCTTATTGGAAGGTGATTTCATACATAAAGAAGAAGGAAAATCAGTATGAGCATGGAACCTGAGATTGGAACGATGTGGCCACTAGCCAAGAAACACTGGCAGGCAGCGGAGGCTGGAAAGGCAACAAAGAGAACGCTCCCCCAGAGCCTCCAGAAGGAACACAGCACTGCCAATGCCTTGATTTGGGGCTAAAGAAACTGATGTTGGACTTCTTATCTCCAGAACTGTATTAATTTCTGATGTTATAAATTACCAGGCTTGTTACAGCAGCCACAGGAAACTAAGAGAGATGCTAACTTTTTTCAGACTGCATTGTCTGGAACATTCTTGAAATGAGGAAAGTCTTGGTTGAAGGAGGAATGGAAAAGAGGGTGACAAGACTTGAAGACAAAATTCTACATGTCAGTGCTTAAGTTCTTAAGAGCAGCTTACCTATATAGCAAGTAGAGAATTAAAATAAATAGGGCAAAAAGCATGCAAGAAAGATCTTAATAGAAGAATACACAGATTGCGAATATAAATGTTCCAATTTTCTAATACTGCTTTGTATATTTTATGAGGTAGGATAAATTTTTCAATTGTCTATTTAAATTAAATACTTATATATAATGCATTACCAGCCATTTCTCCTCTTTATCAATTGTCAATATAATTAACTTTAGTAACAATTGATTTGGCGTGCATATAGAATACTTGGCACATATGAACTACAGGCTGCACTATAAAAGCAAAGGTGCACTATACTTCCAGTAATTTTCTTTCTTCAAAGGATAATATAGCTTTAATGTTTAATCCAAACATAATTTCCTCTAAGCTCAATTCTTTTTAAAGTTTTAATTTTTAACATGTAGCGTGTATATTCATAGGGCATAGTGTCATAATTCTATACATGTACACAATATGTACTGATCAAATCTGTGTAATCAGCATTTCCATCTCAAAAATTTCTCATCTTTTGTGTTGGGAGCCTTTAAACTGTCTTTTATTTTTTTATAATATCACATAATAAATTCTTGAAAACAATAGTTCCCTGAGAACTTATGTTTTCTATCTTATTGTACTATAGCACAGTACAGTTATTGACCTCCTGCTGTTTCCTCTCTCATGCTCCTGCTTAGCTTTACTAACCACTAGTCTACTCTATCAATTAAATAACTTTTTAGCTTCCATGTGTAAGTGAAGACATGTCTTTCTGTGCCTGGCATTTTTACTTAACATATGTCCTCAACTCAAGAATCCTTAAATGTATTAAAACAATTTTAGTACAGAAAAATCCCACAGCAAAATGACCCTTACATGGCACAACCAACCAGTTACCATTTTCTCTAGTTCATCATTAACAGTCTATAGAAGCTGCACCATTTTACAAGGAAAAGGAAGACACCTGAATTCTTTGATTCCTAGGATTTTCTCAACAAACAAACCATTAGTCATCAAAATCAACATGAGGCAATGGACCTAACTGGCTAATCCCCTGTGGTCAACTCATGCACATGATGAAATAAGTTTTGGAGGATTTGAGAGACTGTAGACCAATAAAATGAGAACAAAGATAATCAATTAGAAATATCAACTGTATTCTCTAAAACTGGACTGACCACTAGAGATTGAGTTCTCCTGTTGGAGAAAAATTTTACGACAAAAGTGTAAATGATGGTCAATTTTTGCTAAGTTTGCTTACAGTAGATATAAAGCCAGAAAGAACACTCTACTGTTTAATAAAATAAAGAATTTGAATTATATAACATAATATATTATATTATATTATATGTGGTTACCAGAGATCAAACTCAGTACCTTCCATTTGCCAAGCAGATGCAAGAACCACTGAGCTAAGTTCCCGACAATGCTGGGTGTGGTGACTTACACCTGTAAGCCCAGCACTCGAGAACCACACACCAAAATGCTGAACTACAAAGCTAGAGCCTGTGTCAAATATATACATATATATGTACATATACATATATATACACATCCTGACAATAGGATATATTAGATAGGTTTACAGGATCAGAGGCAGGCTGGTCCCTAACAGCTCTCTGGGAGGTTAGAGGCAAGGGAGCCAAAATGGCTGCTTGCATTCTGTAAATGGGCATCCTGGATCAGAAGATCCAGCAATTGCTCAGTCCCTGCTCAATCTCAGAGTCTGGGAAGCTTCCTGAGGAGTCAGGTACAAGTCTGCATCAGGAAGGCTGTAGAAACCAGAGACCAAGGGACCAATGTCCAAGGGTGATGGCAGTGAAGATGTTTCTGCTTAGCAATACTTTAGGTCTTCAAACTGGGCATACTTTCTTCTTTCTCCTTTCTCTTTTCACTCCATCCAGACTACAAATAGGTTGGTTGGTGCCACTCACAACCAGGCTGGGTCTTCCGTTCTCTGCTCTCCATGTCAGTCATCCATAGATTCCTCCAGAGTTGCATTTAATCTACAGGGATTTTAAAATCCATTCCAGGTGACGTGTGTCATGATCAAGAATCAGAAAAATGATTAACTGATGAGTAAGGCAACTATTACATCCATGGAAACGTATCCCGAGGCATCCAAAGCACTGACTCGCAGTTTGCTGCCTTTTCGTTTTCCTATCACTGACAGACTGACCAGAGGCAGTTCAAGTTTCAGGACTTAGCAGCACTTAGAGCTGTTCTTATACAGGCTGAAAAGTAATCTACAGAAATTTCAACTTCATACTCTCCACGTCTAGTAATAAATAATAGAAATAATAATAACAGCTAATTATTTGCTTTAATACTATACACACCTCACGCTTGAGAAGATAGAATGCATATGTTTTTTCTATGAAAAACTCTGCATATTTTTATATTATCATATACAGTTACTCTTTACTTGTCTGGTAACCCTTCCCCAAATCAAACAATTGTCAACATTCTCATTTTCAACTATTTCTGAGTTCCTAGAAGATAGAAGACATGTGTTTCTTCTATTTTCCCTTAGCTCTATCACTCCTAGTAGATGCTTCACATTAACCATTTCTCCTAGACCTCAAGGCACAGCACAAGGGGACTCAAGAGTCAGTGGCATGTGATCTATTTGGGTTTGCAATGTTTGAAATACATCAGTGCTGAAGATATAAAACTTAGAAGTTTAAACTGTCCTTATGCTAAAGTCTCTGAACTCCCTTAGCATATATTATGATCCTGAATGCATCTGTACTGTGCCATAACAAATACAGAAGGTTAAACTTAGGCTGCATCTTGCACTAATGGATAAATGGTTGAGATGAACATGGCTTTAAAAATCCAGAGCCAAGGGCATCTGGGAAGATCAAGGTGAAAATGGGTGCCTTATAAGCAGACAAGGACTTATTTCTAGCTTCTTAGTCATCATGCTCCGGAGGCTTGAATTCATCAAAGTCCCAGGTTATCAGTTTAAATTTAATATGAAATTTTCAATAGAACCCTTTTGATTATGTACACAGGTTTTCAAAGTGAATAGATTTATATAGCTCCCTTTATGTTGACAAATTACACACACATGAAATGAAGTTAATTTTTCCTTTAAAGGGGTTTAGTGAATTTTTAAAAGTCTGTAATGAAGAAAACTACACTTTAAATCCTGGATAAAAATGTTCTCTATCAGTGACTGTCATGTTGTGTCTTGCTTGTAGATGACTGTGTAATTTTTTTTCTTATTAAAATCAGATTTCCATCAAACATATGGATTATAGACTCTTCCCACAGGGGCCTTTAAAATAATCTATATCAATCCTTCATTTTAGAGATGAAGAAACAATATGTGAGTGTTTTAATAAAGTGTACTTTTATATTTTCATTGAGACTAAATGGCTGTTATATGAGAAGGAAAAGAATTAAAAGTAGGAGATTGGTGATAAGAAGCAGAAAATAAAGGGCCTTTTCAGAGAAGCAGAGAAACATTGCCTAGTGTGTTTCCAGGTCATTTTTGAGGATGAACCTAAATATCATAAGGTTGATGACAACCACCTAGGAATCACCTACATTATAAACATATAAGCTGTTCAGACAGGTGATCTCTAGGGAGTCACATGATTTGACATAATGAATAGATTCTGCGTGTCTGAGAGGTGAACTGTCCATTCATTTCCACTGCACCTTTTCCCTCACATTTCCAACATACACAAATGGAAGAGGAAATACAGTCATCATCACTGACACTTACTTTAAAGATTGTCTCATAAAAACTCAAATAGTTGAAGAGTCAAATAAACATAAATTTCACATTGGAGACTTCCTCTAAGGGGTGCACAACATGTTCTTTACCAGTGAAAGGTCTGGAATCAGACTATGTGGGTCTAAATCTTGAGTCTTTCACAAATTTAACCTTGTACAGTTTTCCATCTTCATGCCTCGGTTTCCTCACTAGTGAATTTATGTATAACAGTAATGTTTTAAAACTGTTGTGAGGATAGAATGATGAATCTTTATGTATAAATCTCTTAGAATAAGAACTGACACACGGAAATTCACAAATGTAAGCTACACTATTTATACAAACCTGTGAATATCTTGGGGGATAAGAGCTTCTCACTAATGAGTCTTTAGCATTATTTCAATTTAGTGCCTAACTGAATACATGCCGATATTTCGTCACAGTGTAAATAATAAAAAATAGCATGAGCAAAAGCTGCCGGTCAGCTGTTAGGGATGTTTTCATCCTTTTAAAAAGAATGAGCAAAAATGCTGCACTTACTTTAGGTTCAAAACAACAAAGGTGATTGAAGAAGGTGAGGGAAAAACTAAGAGAGCAGGCGATGCTCAGAGAGGGCAGGTGCTTCTCACGGGGGGCGGGGCTTGAGACATGGGTCAGCGACAGCAGGCAGGTGAGACTGGGAGGGAGCAAATGCCCTCCGGACTTGCCCTTCCAGTGTTGTATGCTTGTCTGAAACTGTTCAAAATGCTGTGATTTGTTTACATTTACTTACACGTTCCTTTTCCTCTATTACACAGCAATCTACATGAGGACAAAAATTACCCTTTTCCCTTTTATTTAATTGTGGCTCAGTAAAATATTCACATTATAGATGCCTTCATCAGTGAGTTAACAACAGCTACCATCATGGGGAATGCTGGGTAGCAGTCCCCAGAGGGCAATTTTTTTTTTTTTTTTTTTTTTTGGCGTTGCCTGGAGTCAAACTTGGGCCTTTCTGATTGGAAGGTAGACACAATACCACTGAGCTAAATCTCTGCTCCAGGCACTATTGGTCCAGTAGAGGGTGTGCTGAGGTAGAATGGACTGGCCATTATGGCACTGGCAATGAATCTGTTCTCTGGGCAGGGCTCTAGGTTAGAATAAAATAATGTCGAAGTGCAAATGTGTCATTTTTTCCCTTTAAGTGTAACTTCCTTTTTGAAAAAAATAGACATATTTGAGAACATAGCATGTACCACTCTGCAAGGTAGGGGAACTCATTGTATTGTGAGACACAAATATAATCAAGATTGATAAATTATGGCAAAAATCTGAAAATAATTTCAAGACAGTTCTAGGCAAAATATTGTGTGAGATCAGACAAGGGGCAATTACTTAGAGCTGAAAAATAAAAGTGATTTTAGTAGAGGGGCAATATTTAAGTAGGGTCTGATCCAAACACTTAAGCTAACTCTGTGAAAATATAGCCTTGACTTAGAAATTGGCTGATGGGCAAACAGGCTTGGAAATACCTGGGAAGGGGTGATGTCACTCGAAGGCATCCTTATTCCTGGTAGACTTGAAAAGCTAGCTATTATTTGATGCATATGTCTTTGTAATAACAATCAGTTCAATAAGTAAAACAATATCCCTTACAAATTCAGTCCTTCCTAAACGTTTATGTAATCACTAATTCTTCCATACTAACGTGAGAATCTACAAAGCAGCAGATTCCAATCTGTGCTGGCTGCTTGGGGTACTGAAATGATCACAAGGAATAACTCCTCTGCCCCGATGGATCCAAACAACTGAATTAACCAGGATTACACACCATACCAGTAAAGTATGAAGCACCAATTTTTCCAACCCAAGTGTTTCTTTTTCTCTTAAGATACATCTTGTATTGTAAATAGTAAAAGTTCAAGAAGACAATGGTGATGATGAATGAACAGGAAAGATGTTATTTTTGTGAGATTAGATCTACCAGGCTGAAGAGAATCTTGTTTGGACCAGTAAATTGAGCAAACACAACATAGGATTTATGGAGGAAGCAATTATAGGTAATATCAGTTCTAATCATTTTAATAAAACAAAGTTACAGTTGGTTCTTTTTTCTTGTGATTCTTCCTTAAACCAAACCTTCAGCCTATAACCTTAAACAAACTTTTTCTTGCAAATTGTTAGCCACACAGTGTGTCTTCTTGAGGAACCTCAATTCTAGATTTCTTAAGGCAAACAACAACCTCTTCTCCTTCATCTCAACTCCTATAAAGGTATAAAACTTTTTTGACCTAATATGTATAAAAAAGTTAACTATAGCTGCCACTAGCTAAAGAACTAACAGGAGAGAATATAAAACGACCTAAAGTATAGGGCGCCTAATTCACTGGATTCCATCTAGTGCAGCATGATGGCTTTGCCATCTAAGTAGTAGATGAACAGTACCAATAAGCTGGGCCAATTATATTTTGCATGAGTAGCATCAAAAAAAAAATGAACAGACATAAAACACTTCACTCTTGCACAAAATACAATTAAATGTGCTTTAAAAAAACAGATGACTCACTACTCAGTCATTTCAAAATGTAATCAGTTCAAGTAGTTTTAAATATGGTGAAAATGTCCTGCGGACAGACGAGATGAGAACATAAACGGGTTTTACATCCATCTGCTGGACTCAGAGCAGGTGTGTTGTGGGGGTGCCATTTAAGTTTTCCCATCAATATTATATATTAGTATGCATTTTAGAAGCATATTTCTTACATTTACTAGTTTGTAGAACTACCATGGGGAAGAATGAACAAACTATTCTGCAAAAATGATGTGTGTAAATGACAAATTTTCATAATATCTGAAATAAGGTGACCTGATTCCTATGATATTTTTAAAAAGTAGATTAAGACCTAAATATTAAAACAGAAACACTAAACCTTCTGCAAAACTCTTGAAGCTATTGGCTTAGGAAAGACTTTATGAACAAAGTCTCTATAGCATGAGCACTGGCAGAAGAAATCATCACGTGGGGTCTCATCCTATTAAAAAGCTTCTGCACAGCAAAGGAAACCACCAACAGAGCAAAAGGCAACCAACAGTATGGGAAAGAATCTTTACCAGCTGTTTCTCAGACAAAGGGCTACTGTCTAGAATATATAAGGAGCTTTAAAAAAATCAGCCTCCCCCACAAATTTAAAGACCCACATCAAAAATGGGCATGGAATGAACAGACACTTTTCAGAGGAAGAAGTAAAAGCAGCTAAGAAACATGTGAAGAAATGTTCATCAGCCCTGGTCTTTTGAGAGACGCAGATGAAAACCACACTAAGATTTCATCTCACTCCACAAAGAATGGCTGCTATCTCGAAATTACCCAGCAACAAATGCAGGAAAAAGGAACTCTCCTCCACTTGTGGGGAGAATGTAGACTCATGCAATCACTGTGGAGATCAGTGTGGAAATTACTCAAAAAACTAGGATTAGAGGTCCATTTGACCCTACTATTCCTCTGCTAGGTATATACATGAAAGAATTAGAAGATTTCTATCACAGTGACATATGTGCACCCATGTTTATAGCAGCTCAGTTTGTGACAGCTAAATCTTGGAAACAACCAAAATGTCCATCAACTGGAGAGTGAATAAAGATTTAGTTCTTCTATAAAATAGAATACTACTGTGTCATAAAAAATGACAAGTTTCAATCATTTGTATTCAAATGGATGTACCTTGAGGACATATTCATAATTGAATAAATTTGTCACAGATTTGTAAATATCATATCTTTTTTCTGGTATGAGAAAATGAACATGTAAATGACTTCTAGAAGATATAGTAAATACTGTGAAATAGAAAGTATTCAAAAAGAAATGGGACATAGGGTAAGTAATGAGGAGAAAAATAATGTGATATCCATAAAAAAAAGTAAACAAAGCTTATGTATATAGGGGGAGGGGAGATGTATGGTGAGTAGGGGAATGGGAAACAAATGAGAACTAAGTCGTATCATATACTGGTAGAAATTCTCAATGTTGAGTGCGATTGCGATGAGTATGTATAATGTACCAACAAAGATTCAAACTGTTTTAAAAAATGAGACATGGGATCAAATAGGGATTTAATCCCTCCTCTGTAGGTTATCTATGAATTAAATATACTAATACTAATTATAAAATATATCATGACTACTGAAGCAATAATCATGTGCAAGGTACTGTTATAATCATGACCAACCTATATTATCTCATTTAGTTCTCAGAAAAATACAATATTGTAGATGAGGATACTGTGGAAAAAGCGTCGTTGTTTAACCTGCTCATATTCAGTCAGCTAATTATAGACCAGCAGAAGTCGAACCAAACACTCCAGAGCCCAAGATGAAATGAAGCTCACGTATGTCTTGCAAATATTATTTAGCTTTTTCTGTTCTTTATTCCCTTCATGTAAAATAGGGCTCAGCAAAGTTTCTCTATAGAATGTAAGGCCATTAATATTTAGCTTTTGTGTGTTTCACTCAGTAGGTAGAAATATAAACCTCTTGCATTGGTACTTACATAACAAAAATGAAGAAATGATACAAAATATTTATCAATAAAATTTCAATATAATAATCAGCATTTTTGACAAAACAAGTCTACAGATGAGTAGAATATTGTTTTTACTGGGCATTGGTTCACTAAATTGGAGTCTGAACAGAGTGCCTTTTCCTGAAGTAGACTGTAAACATTTACTTTTGAAAATCATTCTTAGCTGCCTAGCTTATAATATAGGTTGAATGATTAGGCCAAAGAGGAAAAATTTACCAACACATGATCTAGAAAATGAGTCACATGGACAAAGTGATTTCAAAGAACCCTTCCAGCTTCAGGACTTTATGATGTTGTCTTAGGGACAAGAATTTTGATTTTTCAATATCTTCAGTATATTTAGATAAAAAGTAAAATTCATAAATGCCACACTTGATTATTTTAATAATTAAATTAATGGATAGATCTAAGTGCAGCATTAAATATTCATTCTTTTCTTTATTTTCTTAGGATAATTTAGATTTTATTGTACTTCCTTTGTCATCACAGAAGAAAAAGTTTCTCATTGCAAAGGCATCTGGTGGTACTGTGTGTCAGAGTTAGAGAAAAACCCAATGGCTTTCTCGTAAAGCAAGGCAAGAGTACACACAACACACCCAATAGTTTCTCTACTGAACCAAAATCTTCATTTCATTTTATACTCTATCTTAATACCCAGTATCATAAAAGCCTGCATTTATCCTTCGGATAAATTGAGGCTGAATGTGCAAACTATGGTTTTTATATTTTTTATCATTGTTATTGTTGTTGAAATGGCCAAAAGCAATTATCAGAATTTTTCTAGTAGGTTCTCAACACACTCGATACACTTACAGGAATTGGGTGAGAACAAGTGGCTTCCAGCATACACAGAATTTTTTTCTACAAATACACAATGGCATTGAGTTTTTGCCCTCAGAGAGAAAATATCAAAAACAGACCTTCATATACTCACATCTACTCAACTGCCTCTTTAAAAAAATTAAAAAGACAACATATATTTGATATCAAGTGTTCCATATTTTCTCATTATCTAAGACTGGAATGCCTCCCAAAGCCTCCTGCAGTCATAGGTGGGTGAATCTACAGGCTGTGATGCTGGGGTTAAGGGCCTGTGGTTAGTACACCACTACTTGTGAGTGGCTGGTTTGGTGCTGCCCTAATCCTGAGTCTGAATACGATAAGAGGGGCCTGAGGACACTCTGAAGGTCTCTTGCTGCTTTCACTGTCTTCCACTGCCATTAACTCTTTCCCTTGTAGGCTTTACTCCTTGTGCTGCCATTATCATTTCTGCTGTACCTTGCCTGCCTCAGAGTCAGCTGATTAGAGACTGAAACCTCTACAAACTGTGAGCTAAATAAACTCGTCTGTAACTTCGGGTGCTGGGTATTTTGTCTCAGTAATGAGGGAAAAGTAACTAACAAAAAGGTATAATCACATGAGTCTGTAAGTCAAAATAACAGAAAATATACAAAGAATTCTGGATAATGTTACAGAAACTTAAAGATGGACTATGACATCTAGTTCCTGCCAAAACATTGTTCCTAGCGCAGAACTTATTTAGGTCCCTCAAGGGTTCTGAATAATGAAAACATTTTAAATCATTCTACAATTCAGATTCCTTGATGACCCTAAAGAAGCATGGCACTAGTGAAACTGTTAATAAGCAAGGTTTTCTTCAAAAAGCCTCACAGTTTGGAGAAATCCAAACTGTCTTCTAGTATAATGTCCCAAAATATTTTACTTAATTTTTCAAATTAATAGCAAATCAACAAATCTAGGGCTAATATATAAATTAGTCCTAATGTTCTTCCAAAATAATACTTTTCATTTTGATAGTGGTATACTTCACTTATATAAGGAATTTAAACTGTCCATCTTATAGAAGTACAGAATACAGTATGTTTTCCAGGAGCTGACAGTAAGACAAGAGCTACAGGTAAAAGGTTACTAACGTTCAGTTATAAGATGAATAAATATTGGGAAACCAATGTACAGCCTTGGTGACTATGATTATTAATACTAGAGCATATGCTTGAGATTTGCTTTAAGTGTGGGTCTTATGTTACTGGTGCATACAAAAAAGATAAAGACATGTAGTAGTAGAAGTGGTACTCAGCATGATCTGGGGATATCATTTCACAATATGTATGTATATCAAACATTAGGTTTTTTAAAAATATAGAATTTTCACCTGTCAATTATACCTCAATAAAGCTAGGAAAGATATACCAAAGCCATCTCCAAATATAAACAATGTGAAAAAATAAGATAAAATGAATCAAGGAAAAACCTGCCACTTAAAAATAAATTTTAGCAAGAAGTAATAGTACAGTACTCGGCCAGCAATTTTGTCACACGCCCCCCAGCTAAGACAATCAACCGTGAACATTCTGTCATCCACACACTGATGTCCTTGTAGATGGCTGGATTTCATTTCATATCAATGTAAGATAAGACATTACCTATAATTTCCTATAGTAATTTAAACAGATTATAATAAATTTCTTCAGAATAGTATTATGTATATATTTGTTCTTTGCAAATAGCTATAGCCTGATACCAAAATGTATTAAAAAGTACTATTTTTAGTGGAAATCTAGTGTGATTCAAAATTTCTGCTTTAATGAATGAAACCACAACAGAAATTGTAATGTATGTGAAAATATTGCTTGTGGAATGATTTCTAGGAGTGGATTGTTTGATTTTAGCATATATTCTTCAGTTTTGTGGAAAGACAAGCTCTTTCAACAGTAAATAAAATGAAATATTGTCATTAGTGAGCATCTACCATTGTAGGTGATGTGTTGTGCCCTTTAATTAATTAATTAATCAGTATGGGGTATCACTTATTGATAGAAATGCTGATGGACTATTAAGGCATTAACTGTTACACTCAGGATCTGGGTGTGCTCTTTTAACCAACATGGACTCATTCACTGAAAGTTTCTGAGGAAAGCAATGGCCTACGTTCCACACTAGAAAAAGTCATCCCTGGGAAGGAAGACATGGAGATTTACCTTTTTATAGGGAACATATTAAATGGTACATGAGGGTTTGGGACCCTCCACAGAATGGAGGGTGATCCTTGCCCAGGATCGGCAGCAGAACAGATTGAGATATGGCCAAATTCTGTTTCCAAGAATGAAGCAAAGGCCAACCTCAGCTGAAGTGCATCTCTCTTAAGAAAGCAAAAGTATCAGAAATATAAAATATAGATCCCAACTTTTTTCTTGATGAAAATTATACAGAGGGGTAGATAAGCTCTAAAAATAAAAAGCAAGTAATATATAGGCCCAAATCATATTATCTTCTCTCAGGCTCTAAGGAATGGAAGAAAGAAGGAAGGAATGTAGAAAAAAGAAGAGAAAAAGTTTCCACTATGCATCTACCACAAGAACTAAATTTAAAAATATTGACAACCAAGTGGTGTCACAGATGTGAAAAATGAACTCGTACATGGCTCTTGGGAATGAAAAATGGTGTGGTTACTTAGAAACACAGTCTGGCAGCAGGAAATTACATATATCACATCCAACAATGCATTTCTTTTAGAGAAATGAAAACACTCACCAAAAAACATATGCAATTCTATGTATAATTGGCTCTAACTGGAAAAAGTACAAATGGCCTTTAATGGGAGCATGAGTAAACAACCAATGGTATATCACACATGAAATGCTACTTTGACAGGCATGGCGGCAATCCCAACTCTCTGGGAGGCTGAGGCAGCAGGGTCTCAAGTTTGATTCCAGACTGGACAATTCATGACTTATTGAGACGTTCTTTATAGGATTATTATGAGGACAATGAAACTATAATGATAAAAAAGACTTGTGTTTACCTAAAGTTAGTGATAGGAGGAGACAGAAAAAGATAGCACAGAGTTCTTTGGGGTGAAGGAAGTATTTTGAATCCTCATAGTGTTGGTGGTTGTTATTTCAATACACTCAAGTGCTGAAACTCGGAACTATAACTAAATAAATTTATAAAAGTCAGTATGAATATTCAATATTTTAAGGAAAAGAAGAATCAACTGATTGCATACCAATTTACTAGAAAAAGTAACAAACCCACAGCTTATCTCACCAAGAAAATAATTTGGTAAGAGATAATACTGATGGCAAAAGAAACCATCAATGGATCCACTCTTAGGAATCTTTTAGTTCACCAAAATGAAAATTTTAACATAGCTACAAATTTTAAAAGAATTATCTGCTTGTTTAAAATAGTTCCTTGTACTTTATTATAGTCATTACTGTTTATGAATCAAGAATAATACCAGCTTTTGAACTTTTTAAGTATGAAAAGCTCTAACAGCTACCTAAAGTCTGTTACTTAAGCTAATAAATTATTATATTTCATCAAACCCTAATGATTCTGTCAATAGACTGTGTCGTTCAATTATTCCTCTAAATCTTGTGACTGTACTCCATTTCGAAAATTTTCAAATGTGAATGTTTTTCCTTCAATTAAAAACCCTTCAAACTTGTCACTTTCACTATTTTTAGGTGTGTGGTTCAGTTCTGTAAGTGTATGCACCCAGTTATACAACCATCAGTAGCATCCATGTCCAGCACCAGCAAATTCCTCCAAACTAAAACTCTAAAACACCAAATAACACTCACCATTCCCTCTTTTCCCCCACTCCCAGCAACATATATTATTTCTATAAATTTAACACTTCCACAGAATAGTTATATTTCTGTCCGCAGAAGAACATTTGGGTCATTTATACCTTTGGCTATCAAGTGTAACATTCTTTTGACATTGTTGTCAGCTACCATTCTTACTCCATTAATTAGACCAAAGTTATATTTGATTCTCGTAATAGCAAATTCATTTAGAAGGATATTTTATTTACAATAGTCAAATTTAAAAAGAACTTTTGAGTTTGGCCAACTACAGATAGGGACTCATTAATTACTTTTTAATAGCAATTCTATATCAAATTAACTGTTCCAATTTGATCATTAGCTTAATGTGTGTGCTTGTCTGTATTGTCACATGCATGTCAGTGTGATGACATGTACAGAGGTACTGTGGATAATGTTAAAACTTTATTATTGTCTGCTTGGCAAGGTAGTCATTACTGCAAAAAATGGTTTTCTAATATTAGGCAGCATGTTAAATTTGAATTACCTAAATTGAACATTTTGAGATTAAATAAGTTTTATTTCTCCAAGGGTCTACCATACAGCTGGACTTAACCACCTTTGACAAATTAAAGTGCAATATCTGAATGGGGTCAATGTATCGCTATATATATTTTTAAAATCTTTATTACTAACTTTAATATACAGTCAGAATTAGGAACCTCTGAACCAAAAGAAGAGATCCAGAGCTGAGGGAACTAAGACCAAACAAATGAACATAACTTTAAGAGGTAATTAATATTGTAGGCATACAGAGATGAAGAGAAATTTAGAATTATAAATGGCAGAGAACCACTCAAAGTGGGGGGAATTAAACTACCTTTTGGAGTCAAGAGCACATATGTCAACAGAAAGACTATCAGCTAGATTGTAAAGGCCTGAAATAGAACCTATCTAGAATATAATCTGTGAAAATTGTTAGAAGAATTCTAAAAGGAGACTAAAATAAATTGAAAATATAAATAGAAGAGATTATAGAATCTTAGAAATACAAATATTCTTGATTGTGTATTTTTGGTTGCATTCAAATACTTGTACTACTGAAGTGTTTAGTAGACTGTGAAGATATCACCTAGGCAAACATCAGTTTTATATTAAAAAGTGTGGTTTGTACATAATTAATACCGCTGTTCCTCTTGGCTGCTTATATCTGAATTGGGTAGTTAAGTTTAGCTATTTGGGCTATGTTAATCATCCGCAGTAGTGGTCATAATGAACAATCTAACTTCCAATAACTCCACCCAAGCTGAATGTTACTTGAGCATTCTAAATAATCAAAGCATTCCAACATAGGAGTGGGTATAAAGAAAGAAAACGATGTTCAGTAGGAACATTAGTTCATTCAAACTGCAGGTGACATCTTTCATTACTTCTTTGTAAAAGATATCATTTTTGAAGTCCAAAAATGGGTGAGGGATGCCAAGATATTCTCTCTCCCAATTCCTTAAAGCCTTATTCCTAACTAGCTATAACAAAGGAAAAATTGCATATCTGTCTGTTACTAGCTGTGTTTCTTATACTACAACTTTCCTGTGTTTTAATTTTATTCACTGTACCTCTGCTCTTCATCCATAAAGCTTGGGTCATTGTTAGGAACAGTGTGTGATGCACCTTCAGTGTAACTACTCTAGCATATAATACCTCAAACACTATAGTACCCAGTTGCCTGATTCTGACTCAGAGTTTCTGCCTATCTCTTTAGCTTATGTCCAGTAGAACAGTAGAACTTAGATGCTTCTTTTTTAATCAAAGGTTTCTAGTCTACCTCTTTAGTTACTTAAACTTCTGTGGGTCGTCTTTTTGGAATATATTCTTAAAACTTAATACCTCTGGAAGCAGATTTTTTGTGGGTTTTTGAGTTTGTTGTTGTTTTTGTTCTCCTTTTATCCTCAATGAAGGAGAGACTGGAGAAGCAAAAGAGAAAAAAAAAAATCCAGTGAGATTTACAACAGATAGAAGAATAAAACAAGCCAGCAAGGAGTTTGGAAGCCAGCAGAAAAGTTAATTGGCTTGAGCTTCAGAGGGCTAGTGAGAACTTCTGGAAGGAAGAACGAGAAAAACATAGGATACATTTTGAGGTTAGCTGTATATAAGAGATAATTTGAAGGTGAGAAAAAGATGCCAAAATTAGTACTTTGAAGAGGTTTTGTTGTTCACAGTATCAGTTATGTATGAAGAGAAACTTCAGTAAAGAATCAAGTTACTTTTACCCAACTAATTTTTGAATATTGTTACATGCATCACCCTGAATAATGAGAGCTTTTTACACACACACACACACACACACACACACCATCTCGTAGCTTTTCACAAGAAAGGCAGCACCAGTGGATTCTAGGAAGAATCCATTCTAGAGGTCAGGAAATATTCAGTGAACATAAAAATCAGTCTATTTATAGTACATACTTTGATCTTTTATCAAGGAAGGTGAAATGATACACATAAAATCAAAGCTTCTTTTTGTTATATATTTTAGCTCATTTTCCAAGAAATTAAAATGAATTAAAAGTATACTTCTGGATTTTAAAATTCCTTTAGTAATAGATGTTTACAGTAAATAATGAAGCAATAAAAATTATTTAAAGAAAAACATAATTATCTGTCTTTTTGCATTCTTAATCCTATAGATGATCAATATAAAAATGAGATGAATTTTCTGTAATTTTCCTTATGTTCACATGAACACATAAAATCTATTTATTTACAAATATTTATTACCCTAAAATATATAGCTCACTTCCAAATTACGATCCAATGACAACTGGATCAGACAATGGCTGTATCTATAATTGTCTGTATCCATACAGACAATGGCTGTATCCATAATTCACTCTTTCTCATGTCTGTACAATTTTTAATAATAGTATACATGTTATAGAATTCAAGTAATTAGTATTTTTACATATTTTAGAACAATTTTTACTAAAACTTTACAGAAGTTTTATGTAGTGTCCACAATGCATATGTTCTGAAGACCTATTATTTAGTGCCATATCAGTGACTGAGAAAAACAGTTATAGGACCTCCATCCTCATCTTTCCCCAAGAAAGTTGTTACCTAATGTAGGAAATAATTTTTTTTTAAATTTGAGAGAGGATGTCCCAAAAACTTTTAAGAATAAATCTTTAAAAAAAATAATACATCACTGGTATGTCATTCTTAATCATTGTTTTCAATATGTGAACAGTTCTTAGCAGCAGGCAAACATTTCCCTTCTTAAAAACAAATTTCAAATCATTAAGAGCTTAGATGAAGCTGAAAGACCTCAAGTAATTAATATTTCTACTAATTTTGTAAAATCTGCCATATTTATAAACTACCTTTATTTCATGGAACTTTACTTCATATAATACGTCCCATGTCTGTCATATAGGAAGAACGATCTTCTCCTCCATAAGGAGAATGATCTGAAGGCAGAACCATTAGCCACTGGCTAAGTCGAGTTTCCAGTTAGCCTCACACTCTCTTCCTTCTATCACACTTCCTGCTTCTCCGGTGGCAATCCGAGGATTGTGTATTACAGTAGCATTTCACCAATCAGAGAGGCCCATATAGCTTTATAGAGTTAGTTCTTATTAAAAAAGAGCAAGTTTTCATGCAAATTATTTTCTATCCACTAAAAGGCTTTGTGGATAAAACTTACTGTTAAGTTTTCCAGGCAAGATAAATGTAAATTAACTTACTGAGCAGTAAAGGCCTAATCAGGCCTCCTGAGTTCTAGTGCTACAAGAAATTAAGACTGATGTATGGTTACTGTGTAACCAGCGTTCACGAATGATCTCCCCAGCCACAACATGGAGAAGAAAACAAAAGGCTGCTAGTAAAAATAACAACAATAATAGTGCTGTACGTATATTAAGTTTTGGTTACTTAAGTCCTCTAATATTCAAACAATGTAAGCAAAGAACAACTGGGCAAAACTGTAGTAAGTTAAGGAAATTATACATGCCTAAATTAGAACATTAGCTGAAACAGAAATGACCTTGCAAAACATCTAAGCTTTTGACTGTTCAGTAACTGTCTTGCACGAGCCACATTATCCTCCTCTGTCTTTAAAAAAATCATCAAAGTTGAAAACTCTGAGATGCTGCTACTAACCAGCAGACTTATCTTCACTTGTGTTCACTGTCTCATGTTCCTGTGGAAGAATTCAGTTCCACCCAGCATCCTCTCTCTTCCTGTTGACTCAGTGTGCTTGCCTATTGTCTTTTGAGATTGAAGGGATGCGTTTAAAGTGAACTTGAAACAATCCAAAGCAAAACACTCCTTACTGCTCCACCAGACAATGCGCTTAATTCTTTAGAAAGGATCACCAGTCTCCTTAATTGTTTCCCATTTGTCTTTTTTTTTTGTAATTGATCAATGTGTTTTTTGAGACAGGGTTCGCTATTAGTTGAGGCTGACCTTGAATGCACAACAATCCCGCCTCAGTTTCTCAAGCGCTGGGGTTACAGGTCTGGACCACCATGCCTAGCCTGATTAGGACCGAAGAGATTAGATAGGCTTCCTCTCTCTTACAAAAGCTTATTTCTTCCATTCAAAATTCCGTTGAGAAGCAGGCATAGTGGTGTATGCCTGTAATCCCAGCATGTGGGAGGGAGGCTGAGGCAGGAATGTCGCCATGAGTTCAAGGCCTGCCTGGGCTACATCTGAGTTCCAGGCCAACATGAAATACAAAGACTTTGTCTCAAAAAACAATTCCTTAGAGAACAAAACATTAAATAAGAATTCAATTTTGAACAGAGTATTATAAAACTAAAAATATCTTTATATCCTGAGGAGATCCAACAATTCAAAAGATATATGAATATTATTTCTTATTTAGGGTGATTAGCAACATATTGCAAAGAGTAAAGCTGTACCAAAGAACAAAGTTCTGCTAAAGAGCAAAGATGATTTTAACTGATTTACGTTAGAAGATATGAATGGACAGAGAGAGGCTTTCACAGACAAAGACTTGGAAGTGAAGCTCAAGGAGGGCGGGAGGGACTCCAGAATTCTGCCAAGGAGCACTGATGTGAATTACTACAAATCTGTCTTACACATTGATGACTCTGAAACCATCCCCAGACTCAGTATTTTATGACAATTTATTTTAGGACAATTGTTCAAGAGTGTCAGTGTTAGAAAATGGCCTCCTCTGATACACAGCACTGCTAAAACTGATATGTGAAGGGAAATTTGGGATCATGTTGCTGTGAGTCCTGTTATTAGCAAAGGTTATTCTTTTTCTCCTTATTTCTTTTTCTAAATGAAAATTTAGTTCTTTATTAGCTGTATCATTTTAAACTTTTACTTCTGTTAGTACATGTTTGCAGGACACAATGATTATTTTTATTGTAGGAAGTTGGTACATGTACATAACACATTTTAATTCTTTTTCATTTTGTCTCTACTCCCTTCCTGTACTTCTGTCCCTTGGGTCCTATTCCTCTTGCAAAATATTATTTATACTTTGGGAAGTTCATTTCTAATGCAGTCCTCAGTTATAACTGGTAATTAGGAAGCCATCCAGAAGTACATTTTAATTTTCAAAGTTTTAGGTTATTATAATGATAATACTGTTTAGCACTTTGACAAACTTTTGCTTCTGATCATGCCATAAAGTCTCCTCATGAAGCTGGTCTTCAGAAGCAAAACATAAACCAAATTCCAATTATATTTATTTTATTTTTGGTTATTTGAGACAGGATCTTGCCATGTAGCCCAGGTTGGCCTTGAACTTGCTGTCCTCTTCCTGTGTCAGCCTTAAGTGCTGGGATTACAGGCCTGTGCTACCACATCAAGCTCCACCTCTCACACTTCTCTTCTTCCTCATGACTAAGGAAGATCTGAGTCATCCAATGAAAAACTATTGTACTTCTCATTCACTTTTCAAAGGTGTTTCACTAGTGTAGGGGAGCCATTTTTTTTTTTTTTTTTTTTTTTTGAGACAGGGTCTCACTTTGTGCTTCAGGCTGGCCTTGAGCTCAGCCTCAAACTCACATCACAGCAATCCTCCTGCCTCTGCCTCCCAAGTGCTGGGATTACAGGCGTGAGCCACCACGCCCGGCACTGTGGTATGTGGTACTGGTTGCTGCTGGGGTGAGTCTCCACGCCCAGTATTGTATGTGGTTACTGGGGGATTGAACCCGGGTCCTTGGGCTTGCAACACAGATGCTGGAACCACTGAGCTAAATCCCTGGCCCCAAGGGGAGCCATTTTTTTATGTTGTTTGAGAGGTCCAGTATTAAAACAGAGTCAAGAAGACAGAGATGGAAGACTAATACCCTGGATTGGTCCCAACTTTCACTTCTCAAAGAAGGAAACATAAAGAAGTCATATTTATAACAAAACATGATGATATAATTCACTCATAAAATCAACATACTGTCTTTCATTTTGGAAAGTCTATGAGACATGTTTCAATTCTACTCTGCTGGATTAGGAACTAAGATGGTAGACTATAGAAAACTCACTTGAACTCAAGACAAGAGGCGAGATAGAAGACAAAGTGACAGGACACTTGACGTCACACAGAACTTGGGCACTGGCTGAGGGTTTTACTAAAATGTGTGGGGCAATTTAATGTCACTGAGTCTCAGTTGTAGTCACATTGTATGAGGTCACATTGTGAGAATTACATATGAATAGTGAGTAGCTTTACACAGAGAGGCTACTTGCTGAATGTAACTTTCTGCCCTTTCTAACTTTTCAAAAGTGCTTTTTAGACATTTGGTCTATTAAGGAACTAATGACACACGTGAACTAAGATGAAAACAAAGTTCAAAATATTGAAATGCTAATCAGGAGATCACCAAAAGGTCTGAATCGGTTACGCTGGACAGACGTGTAAACTAACTAACTGGCTTTGTGATCGTGGGTGCTACTGCCTCTTTCTGGGGCTCAGTTCTTTACATTATGAAGTGGTAATGACTCCTTTGTTAAGCAGTGTGCTGAGTGTGGGAAGCAAGCATCCGAGTCAACTTTTATAAAGCATCTGGCACATAAAACAGACTGTGAGTGATACACAACATTCAGGCTTTTTTATTAAGACCTGAATGGAGATCCATGTCCAAGAGGTAATTCTCGTCTTCCCTCCCAAGCCTCTGAAAGAGCTGTGATGGGCTCTGATCACCCACTAGGTGGTGTGGTTGTGGTAACATCGGTAAGAGTGGGGTTATGGCCCCGTGTTACCATTTGAGCTATTTACTATTTAATTGTATGACTATGGAGTTAGTTAAACACTGTGTGACTTGGATGTGGATATTAGGCTTGAACTGTGTTTATTTCCAAAAGGAGCAGATTGGACTAAATAATTCCTAAGGTTTTTGTTGCTATAATAGTTACTGACTTCAGTCCCTTTATTTGTTTTTCTAACTGATAGATAGAAAATTCTCATCACTAGAGGCCAACTTACTTCTCTAGGGTTTAATTCACATTCCCTCTGTTTCACTTCTTTAATTGCAAAAGCAGATAATTTCTATCACTTTGCAACAAACCAGTATCTCTATTTTGGCTTAGTGGTATTCTAGGATATTAACATATCATTATTCAAAACAGTCTAGATTGTTCTTCAATCCCAGAAATTCAGTAATGTGATAGGTAGTAGAATTAATAAAATTAAACTGACCCTATCTTAGAAGATTGTCAAAGATCAACTCTGTTTATGTAGAACAGAAATATATTCTGAACTAGTCAACTCAATTTCAAAGTCCAGGCTCTCTTCAAACTTCAGTGAAAACTCAAAATACAATCATCTATAATTCAATGAGTATGTGCCCATTTATCTTTGAATTATTTTGATTTGTGCTTTATTATTTTTATTATTGTTATTTTGAAACAGGGTCTATGTAGTTTAGGCTGTCCTTGAACTCATTACGTTTGCCTAAGCTGGCCTCAAACACTCAGCATTCCTCCTGCCTCAGCCTCCTGAGCTGTCCCGAACTCCTGTCACTCTGCCTTTCTTCTCACTTTGCTCTAGCAACTCTGGGCTCCTTCTGGTTCCATGAATGTGCAAAAGTCTGTGTTTAGGAGTTTGTACCTAAATACATTTTGTGTGTTGTTCTTTCTTGAACTTTCTCACCTCTAATTTCCACCCCAAATTCTCCATCTGGTTGATTCTTCTTGTCTTTCAACTGTCAACTCAGGTGACACTATCTGAGAATCTGTCCTGATTTCTTATTGGTCACTATAATAAATTCTTCACCCACTGTGATTTTTGCAAATGAAGCCAACTGACCAGACACAGTCTTACTTAAGACATTATACATTTCATGAGGCTTTATGAATGGTCTTTATATTCCTCATTATGGAATAGGAGAAAAAGAAGAGGCAGGATATGTCATGTGTAACTGCAAGTTTCTGATGATGAGTGTTACCATTATGTTTATCTAAAATATATAAAAATGTTTTCCTAAAAATGAAATAAAATGAAATACAGTTCCACTTCCAGAAAAAAACAAAGAAAAACATAATTGAATAATGAATTAATGATTCTGAAGGGATAGATTATAAAGGCCTAAGAAATGTTTATTAAATATGGACTCTCCCCCTAAAAATTTATTTTCTTATAAGGGGATAGGAGCTCATTTAAACAGTGTTATAAAATACACAAAGTAATTCATGTCCCAGCAAAGCATAAATAAGTAATGTATTAGTTTATTGGGACTTCTATGACTAATTACCATAACTTTCTTTGGCTTAACCCGGTTTTAAAAGCTAGAAGTCCAAAGTGAAGTCGTGAGCAAGGCCAGTACATTCACGAAGTGAATTTAGTAGTGCCAGTTAATGAATTATTTCTGTTAAGTTCAAGGAGAAAAAAACAAATTGTGGAATTAAGAGCTGTTGAAATAGACCTGATAGGACAGGCTGGATTTGAAATTTTAAAAATTAAAGATACCCCAAGAATGCTAGACATTTTACATAGCGGAAACAATAGGAATAAAGTGGGTGTTCAATTTTTCTTGACTATATGGTACATGCACTTGGGTAAGTGACGACTCAGGAATGAGGCAAACGCATGTTTTTAAAATTCCATGATATTAGCTAGGAATTATTTAGTTGTCAGTATTGAATTACCTAAAAGCTTGGTTAGTGCAA
Organism: Petromus typicus; assembly: GCA_004026965.1. Classification (NCBI taxonomy): domain Eukaryota; kingdom Metazoa; phylum Chordata; class Mammalia; order Rodentia; family Petromuridae; genus Petromus; species Petromus typicus. The sequence continues at coordinate 66,720 of PVIR01000590.1, forward strand.
GAGTGGTATAATTTTTGTGGTTCTGGTTCAGGAAAGTTGATGGGACAGAACTAGTTACAGTGAGCTGATTTCCCTACTCTAGCTACCCTACTTCTCTCAATTAGGAGGTTCTTTTCCTTCCTTCCTTCCCTCTCTTTCTTTTCTTTCCTTTCTTTCTTTCTTTCTTTCTTTCTTTCTTTCTTTCTTTCTTTCTTTCTTTCTCTCAGGGGAATGAAAAAGATTTGACAACTTATTGAACATTTAGGCCAGGGAAGAGGCACAAATGATGTACCTTGAGACAATATCCCCTTGAGAAACTGAGATAAGAAAAATTAGGATAGTCAAAAGGAACATGATTTTTAAAAAATTATTTATTTATTTATTTTGAGACATGGTCTCACTTTTGTAGTATAGGCTGGCTCTGAGCTCAGCCTTGAACTCACAGAAATCTTCCTGCCTCTGCCTCCCAAGTTCTGGGATTACAGGCGTGATACACCACACCTGGCACTGTGATATGTAGTACTGATTGCTGGCAGGCGTGAGTCTCCACACTTGGCATTGCTGTATATGGTAACGGGATCGAATCTAGGTCCTTGTACTCTCAAGAACTACTGAGCTAAATCCCTGGCCCAGGAACATGATTTTTAACTAGGAGGATAAATTCAGTTTAGATATCTGACTCTGGGAAACCAGTAGAATTTCTATTGGAAGATGCAAACATAGAGGTAGAAATACAGAACTGGAGTTTGGAGAGATAAAAGAAAGAGAAATACAATTCTGTGAGTTATCAGCACTGAAATAATTGAAGACACATAACTCTGAGAAGCAGTCAAGTTATGGAAGAGAATGAACGTGGATTTAGACATACATGTTCACATTCTGTGTCTACCACTTATCTCTCACATGATCCGAGGCAAACTGTTTTATGTCTCCACTTTTTCATACGAAAAGAAGAAAATAATTTTATCCCTTAATTAGAATTGCATGAGTTTACTATTTAGTATTGTCTTTGAAGTTTCTTTCATAGTCCAGGGGCATAATCCCCAGATATATCTATATCTATATCTATATCTATATCTATATCTATATCTATATCTATATATCTTTATAGATATAGATATATAGCGATATAGATATAGATATATATATTTAAATCCAGTATCTTCAGAATATCTGAAACATTGTTTTCTTTTAATGTTTGTTTTCCTTTGTTCCCATCTTATGTGATCATGTGAACTGCTTTCTTGGCCTGCTACTGTTTGGCCACGCACACTTTTGGAAGGCTGACTCTCTCATGCTTTCTGGGTCTCTTTCACTTCTATCTCTGTAATCACTGGCCCTGTAGCCACCGTCCAGGCAAAACGCTGCCACTCGCTGCTCCCTTAGTTTTCATTTCTTCCTTCCTGTGTTAGCTTCTTGCTAATATATTATTTTTTGATGGGCCTGAAGATATAGTAATCACTTCATTCTTCTGCTATTCCCAGAGAATATTTTTGTCTTTAAGAAAGAAAGAGGCATCTGTTTTCCAAATAGATTGCTAACTTGTTAGTGACAGGAAATGAGTGTTATCTATTTGTGCATCCTGGTTACATATTTTGTTTATAGCAGGCAGGCAAGAAATATTTATTAATTATTATGGAGAAAAGAAAGGAGTTAGTAAGCAGATCTTGGTCAACACCTCCACCTGGAACACTTCCCTGCTTCACTCTTCTCCACGTGCAAAGCTTCCATGGCACAGTCTTTGTGTTTGGAGCACAAAGACTTTGGACATTATCCTTCTGTATACAGTGATTTGAGCTTCTTCAAAGGGGACAGAGGGAAGATGATGATGGGTTAAAATGAATTTAAAGACCAACTTAAGTCATATCCAGGATTTTGCTACAGGCAAAATAATAGGAAATGATTTATACTGGCTTCTTTGAATTGTTTTATGACAGAATCTAATATAGAACATGTGAAATAAATTATCGAGGCAACTAAACCATTTTAAATTCTGGAAGTTTATGTCCTTGTTTTCCTTCGTTGGGAAACTTTCCTCTGATGGAAATAACCCCTGACAATAGTGACATTCTGACACTACGCTTGATGCACACTCTGGGGAAGCCTGAATTCCATGTCACACTGGCTCTGTTCCGATTACTGGTTTATCATGCCTGTAAGCCCAATTAAACTACTAAAATTTTTAATGGTCTTCTGTCCACTTTGTAAATCATCATAAAGAATATTAAATCAACCAATAAATTTGCCTATATAAGACTCATTGAACAATGAAAGGTCCAATATAAAACTTAGTGTATGGGAATTATGAAATGAAGTTGTTTGATAACAATCAATGTTTTCAGATTACTTCTTTATGAATGAAGTTTGAGCTCCCTGGTGAAGGAGGCTATAGTTGAATAAGTCTCAAAAATTAATGTAAGGCAATTTGCTTCTCAGGAAACACTGCTCATAGAATGAGTGCAGAGAAAAAATTGAAGTCTAAGCATTTGGATCCACTCTGAAGAATAAATGTCTAAGGACAATCTGTGCTGCTGGTCAGTATGTTTTATGTAACCTACATGCCCTACCCTGGGCCTCAATTTATTTACCTCAAAACGAGGTGGTGGATTTTCATTTCCTACATCCTTTCTGACTATAACGTTTGACGATGTTGTGCCCTTAAATCCCTCTCACCTTAATTTTTCAATCTTAACACATGTAAAATGTTTTTATAAAGTGCTTTGATGTCCTTAAATGTTATTTTACATGATAACAGTACAATTCACTAGCCTAAATCTTATCGTTTTAGTTTTGCCTCAAAGGCCAAGTGTTATGAGAGATTTCATTTGCATCCCCAGAAGCTCATTTAATAAAAATGAAAGTATCTCTCCTGAAAATAAATTTTAAAAATTATTGGTGGGGAGGAAGGACTGAAGCCTTAAAGTCAAGTAGTGCTGAATTCTAAAGGATAGTGTGGTCTTAGAGATGTTGGAAATTGGCAAAGAAAGTAGATTCTGTTCATAGCAACTTCTCAAATCCTTTGCCTCTTCATCCAATACCTATTAGAACACGTGTCTCCTTCCCTTCAGGCACAACTCACAGGACGAAAAGAAGACCACACTGAGGTGGTTGTCTGGTAGACTTGTCACTGTAATCAACTGCAGGGTATGAAACATAAGACTACTAAAAATCCTTTCAAAGATAGAAAGGATATGATAGTTCTTGTTTTATGGGCAGTTTTCATTTTATTCAGGAAAGAGAACGTAAAGTCAATTAAGTAAAAGAATAGGTCACAGATGCCTGGTCTGATAACATGAACAGAAAATCTGTCTGTGTGTTCTAGAAGCTATAGTTGTGTCTTTTTTTTTTTTCTTTAATCTTAGCCCTTGATCCAGTTTAATTTGACTTCAGTACAGGGTGAAAGCTTGGGATCTATTTTCAGTTTTCTCCATGTGGATTTCCCAGTTATCCCAGCTCCATTTGTTAAAGGCACTGTTGCTTTTCCAGCACACATTTTTGGTTCCCTTTGTTAGAAATCAGTAGGCTGTAGACACTCGGGCTTGTTTCTGTGTCTTCTATTACACTCATCTACATTTCCGCTTCTGTGCTGGTATCATGTTGTTTTCCTTACGATGGATGGACAGTATAGTTTCGAAGCTGGTGTAGTGAGTGGTACTCCAGCATGCCTATTTTTGTTCAATATTGCTTTGATTGTTCTCAATCTTTCATGATTCCACATGAAAGTCAGTATCACTTTTTTCTAGTTCTGGGAAGAATGCTAATAGTATTTCAATAAAGATTATAGTGAATTTGTAGATCATAGTTTTTTCTAATATGGTCATTTTAACAATATTCATTCTGCCAATCCAAGAACAATGTCTTTTCCATTTTGTCAGAAGAAAACAGTTGAACTCAGAGGGACAGGCAAAGATTCCTGAACAGGATTCAAAAAATACAGGTACTAATATCAAGAATCAACAAATGGGACTATATCAAACTGAAAAGTTTCTGTACAGCAAAACAACCAATTAAAGAGTCAACAGATTGTCACTGAATTAGAGAAAAATCTTTGGTAGTTACCATTCTAATAGATAATTAATATCTATAAATATAAAGAACTATATTATATCTTTTCTCTGGTACAAGAAAATGAAGATGTAAATGAGTTCTAGTATATATAGTTGATATTGGGAAATAGAAAATATTTAAAAGGAAAGAGGGTGCAGGGATAAATAACGAGAGGAAAAAGAATGTAATAGTAATAAAATAAAGGAAACAAACCTTAAAATAAAGATGGGGGATTCTAGAGAAGGAGGGGAAAGGGGAAAATGACAATCAAGTTGTGTCATACTCTGTACAATTTCTCAATGTTAAATGCAATGATGATGTGTATTCATAATGTACTAATAAAGACTTGAATTTTTTAAAAAAATAACTCCTATACAAGGAATAACAAAAATTAAGTAAATGATCAGGACTGGGGATTTAGCTCAGTGGTTCCAGCGCCTGTCTTGCAAGCACAAGGGCCCAGGTTCGATCCCTCTGTAACCACATACAGTACTGGGCGTGGAGACTTCCGCCCAGCAGCAATCAGTACCACATACCACAGACCCGGGTGTGGTGGCTCACATTTGTAATTCCAGCACTCAGGAGGCAGAAGCAGGAGGATTGCTGTGATGTGAGTTTGAGGCTGAGCTCAGGGCCAGCCTGAACTACAAAGTGAGACCCTGTCTCAAAAAAAAAAAAAAAAAAAGTAAATGAACTGAATAGATACTTCTAAAAAGAAAAAGCTCATATGGCCAAAGGTACACACACAAAAAAAATAAAAATAAAAAATAATTCAGATTCTACAGCCATCAGAGAAAGGTCAATGAAAAGTACAGTGAAATTCCATCTCAGTCCAATCAGAGTAGATGTCATCCAACAAAGAAAAAAAAAAAAATCAATGCTGGTAAGAACATGGAGGGAAAAGAACCATCCTACTTTGTGGGTGGGAATGTGAACCAGTGTGGAGATTTTTAAAAGTCTAAACACAGAAATATTTGCTGTTCTTAGCTATATCACTTTTTGGTACATTCCTGAAAAAACTTATGACTGTATATTATAGTGATGCCTATATACTCATGTTTACAGCAATCCAATTCCTAAAAGATAAGCTGTGGGAATGCCCTGGATGCTCATCAACAACTAAAGAAATAAATATGATGTGGCATATACACACAGTGGAATATCAGACATAAAGAAGAATGAAATCATGTCATTTGCAGGAAAATAGCATTAGGAGCTGCTATGTTAAGTAAAATGCTTCTTTTATGTGAAAGCCTTAAAAAAGCTACAAAAAGTAATAAATATAGCATTGGGGTAAGGGAGAGAGAAAAGCGAAGCAGGAAGTAGACTTTTGGATACAAAAGGGGGAAAAGGGGAGGGGCAGGAAAAGTTAGGGGATTATGGGGTTGAAACTGACTGAGATCTGTTATACGCATTTGCCAACTTCTCAAAATAAATACCATTGTCATATAATATTAACATGCAGTAATAAACTTTAAAAATAAAAATAAACAAGGATATGTTTTCGCCAAATTCCTTTATAATTGACTTTAACTGCTGAAACTTTATTTGGCCTTTCTTTATAATAAATATTCTATAACAGAACAAATCTTAAATGTCTCAATTTGTGCAAATTTTGTAATTGCATTAAAAAAGCTGATTTGTGATTACTTTTGTGTGAAGAGATGTGAATTGTATAAAAAATGAGAAATTGCCCTTGCTCTGAAGGACCTTACTGTCTGTCTTTATTTATGACAGAAATGACAACAATCATCATTTCTTCACTCATGCCATCCAGGAACTGTTCTGGATTGGCAATGTACCTAAACTACAAAAAGAGCCCTCTCACCCAGGTACCGTGCCAGTGTAGTGACCATGCGATGTCCATGCAACACTTTCTCTCAAGGGCCAAGTGTGCTGAGGGTGCAGCTCAGTGGTAGTGCTTATTTTTGTGCTTGAGCTCCTGAGTTTGATCCTTAACACAAAAAATGGTCTTAGGAATTCGAACAAAAGGCAGATACTTTTAAACAAATCTATCATTGTCTATAGTCAACACATACAGTCAGTAATGAAAGAGTTCATGGAAGAAATAGTCTGAAATCACCTGTAGTATTTTCTGTTGGACAGGGACTATGATACTATAAAAATCATGATGCAGTACGCTATACATCTGGCATTCCAACAACAGAAGGTTAATTGTCTTAAAACTCTAGCAAAATATCTTGCAACAAACACACTAAACTGCAAAGCTCAGGAAGATGTCAGGAGTCTCTGGATTTCATTATCAAAGCGTACATCTTGATTTAAAATGTTAAAAGAAGGTAGACTTTTCTTGTAGTATTTTACAACCTTTGAGTGCAGCATTAAAATGATTTTTTTTTTCTTCTACTGACTCTAAGCTTCTGTTTTCTTACCCTGGGAGTCTGAATCTTTTATATGCTCCAGTTCTATTCACTGCCTGTTATTCAGACATTGAAATCCCAAATGTTAATTGTTCTTCCAAGTACATTGACAAAACAGCAGCTAAATAAGGGTAGACCAGACTGTGGTAGACTCTGACATGCATTTATGGAACAATGGGACTCTGAGAGACAGCCTTGTAGCTCATGGGAAGACATAAGATGTACTATTTTGACTGCTTCGTAGCAGAATGGGGAACACACGCACACAAGGGAATTATGCATTTTATTTAGTTTTGCCCAGAGTCCTCAAGGCAGCATAATCGTGTGATGTCATCATGAACTTTCCATTTCCATTGAGACAAAGGCTAAAAATTGCTAATGACATCACAAAGGAAAATGGAATCTACTTTGATTTCATAAGAAATCTTCTACCTGTCATAAATTTGGTACCAAAAAAAAAAATCCAAGAATCCAGACAGGGTGCATGTCACTGTGCTGTTGCACAATGGAGGACACCCACTGTAACCGAATTCAAACATGCTAAAAAAGAGAATTAACAATTTCAGTTAGATAAAAAAAGACATACTGAATACTGAACCTGAAAACTTTTTTTTTTTTTTTTTAATAAAGGAACTATTTCAAGGTGTGTTTCTTCTAGGACATTAATACTTTTGTTCTTGTTTGGTCGTTATGTTAGAAATGTTTGTGGCCCTTTTTGGTGTTGGTCACAGAAACACAGGGAGGTACCAGAAGCTTCCACTTACAGGAACGCAGTGTAGCTCAATCTTTTGTTTTTTAAGGTGCAGTGATTTCAGTCTCTAAATGTAACTTCAGGCAGTCTGAAAAGAAACAGGTTAAAATCTCTTTCAGTTATAATTGGTATTTCAGATTTAATTAAAAATTAAACTTTCATAATGTTTCACCATCCAAAGCAATGCATTATCAGTCAAGCATGGCTTTTTTTTTTCTGTTAAGGGGGAAGAAAAATCCTCTTCCCAGAGTAGTTTTTTAATAAAGAGGGGGGAGCAATTCTGAAAAATAAAAAATGCCTCCATGTTAAGGATTTTGTAGTGATGACTAGAAACCTGGTGCTTCTGAATTTTAGCTACATTTATCTCATCTATAAAAACAAAATATAATACTTTCACAGCTTAAAAATTATATGAAATGTTTAAACACAAAGAACAGAGAAGAAAATCTATGGATGTGAATACATACATTAAATGAAAATGATGATTTCAAATAGAATGACAGAAAAATGCTAGATCTACTGCTTTCAAATGACTAGAATGATGGCAGGGCAGATGGGGAGGTAGAAGTAAATGAAGATACTTCTGAGTATAAAGTGGCCACTGCGATGTATTATGGCTTCTGTGTGTCCCCAGTTCAAATAACACTGTATAACACTGTACATCTTGTCACATTCAGTTGTAGCGTTTCAGACAACACAGGTTTTGAACCAGACCTTCTGGTTTAACCTCCTATTTAAGAAAACAATGCATATATATAATCTATATCTATATATATAATCTATATATATATATATAATCTATATATATATAATCTATATATATAATGCATATATATAATCTATATCTATATATAATCTATATATATATATAATCTATATATATAATGCATATATAATCTATATCTATATATATAATCTATATATATATATACATCCTTCCAATTTATGAGTCCAGAAATTAAGATATCTAATTACATGACAAATATTTGGACTTAAAACATCATATGATTTTTTTTCTAAATTTTTCTTTCTTCTAACAATGTCATCTATAAAAAAGAAAATAGTTTAAGAAAAACCTTTTACACACTAGATTAAGGCATGCCTATTTTTAGCTTAAAATAACATGTAAGAATTCAGAAAAAAATTTTTAAAAACTAAACATGAAGTATTATTATTATTGTTGTTCTGATTTTTTACAGAAGTATTTTAAGATGTATATTTGTATCAATATGTGTGGTCATGTTTATATCCAACCTTACATAATATAAATTAATATTTTATTATTACTACTTTTGAGAGCACAATCATAAATGACCCCTGAAATTGCACCTATTATTAGAAATGCATCTGGCTCTCACTTGTAAATTCCTGTTTCCTTTTTCTTTGAAATACATTGAAGAATAATTTGAATAATGTGTCTATTTGACATACACAGATTTTAAATGCTGCTCGTTCAGATTCACACTGAATTCACCCATGAATGAGATTCAATTTAAAAAAAAAAAAAATCACTGACATTGACTAAACTTTTCCTTTGCTCCTCAAATGCCTGAATTAGCCTAAAAATGCGCCAGTGTGAAGACAGGAATTATGGAGGCGTCACCAGGGACAACTGAATGAGAGGAGGGGAGTGCACATGTATCCTTATAAGGCAATAAAACATTCAAAAAAGAAACTGACAAAAATAACCGTGCTCCCGAAATCACATGAAATAACAATACTCTTTGATAAGTGGTTCAGAAATATAAAAACTGTCCCCATATAGATGAGTCCCTTTCAACAACTGGTATTGTCCTACTCACTGGTAAGATTTGGTTAGTGAAACTGATGCATTCTATAGCTCAGACAAGAAAAAAGTGATAGAAACTAGGCTGAATATTTACATATAAACTATTTAACTAACAGCTAGTGGTTCGGTCAGACTTTCCTTATCCTAATTTACCAGATGTTCAGTGAATTAACCATTGAGTTCGAAATAATAAAGTCAATTCTGTGACTAGTCTAAGTCATATTTCTCTGTTCTTTTTCTGTCGTGTCTCTGTCTTCTTTGACCTTTGTTTTCACTCCATTTCTGTTTGTTTCTTCTCTACTTTCATTTCTCTCTTCTCCCCCTCTGCTTTTTCCCCTCTCTCTTTCCCTTGGTGAAGGTAATGAAGCTCAAAAATAACATCTTGTATCCTGTTGAGGAAAACTTGGTCCCCACTATCCCTCCAGATGACAAACTCATTTTTAAATGTCTGTTTCCCAATCCGAAGAAAACAGAGCTTGTAGAAAACAGAGATGCACCATCACTTACCATTTCCAACACCACCACTTTTAATTCCTATGCTGCATTCAGCACAAGGAGAACTGAAGTTTATTTATATTATACATAACTCCAAACAGGACCACGAATAAGACTAATAACACGACCATTCTGGGGCACTCAAGCAAACGGCTGGGCAAAACAGATGGATCTTACTTTGCGCCAGAACTAAAAAAATATGGTCGCCAACTCACTGTTGGCGACTACGTATCTTGGCCCAAAGATGTACCTGGAAGTGCGACCAGTTGTCTTTGACATGAATACTGCTCCTCTTCATATTTGCCTCATGAACAAATGATTAACTCTGTCACTGTGCAGTGAGGCTCAGTACTGGGTAAAAATTGGAAAGCAAATTATTAAGAAAGTAAAATATTCTGAAGCAGCCATTTAAGACAAGGATCTTTTTACTGGTTTTACTATTAACTCCTTTTCCACTTTCTGACTTGGGTATTTGTTTTGATCAAATTCACAACTGTATGTTGAATCCACCTTTCAACAGTAGTTTTGTATAGTATGTGACATCAATAAGAACTTGCCCCTGATTATTTCGGCTTTGAAACTTCTTTTGAAATTTTATTTTTGTAATACAGATTAATCTCAATTATTATTAAAATTGACAACCAGTACCTGATTTAAATAATCAGAATAAAACTATGTAAACCTTCATAGATTACAGTCAATATCTAATGATGAACTGAAAAGCAGCTCTGTAATCAATGCAAATTACAAAGCCTGGAAGAATACTTTCCTGGCAGCGATCCTTTAGCAAAGAATTCTATGTTCTCGCCAGTTTAAGACTCGGTTTAGCCTTCGTGAGAAGTAGCAAATCCAGTATTACACAGTAACCTCTCCTGTAAGTCACAAGGCCACAAACAAAGACTCTAGTCAATAAAATGAAACCTGAAGGAATCAGAGGTTGGTAACATTGAGTAGGAACAAAGGGCTGCTTCTGACCGCATTCTGCTTTTTCAAATCCTCACAGAGATAGGAGTCTTAGATATCACCAGCTCAGAGAACTTCAAGAAAAGAACAACAAAAGCATTACAGTTGAGGAGGTCTGTTAATTCAGGCACTTGCCTTAATGTTCTCCCAGCTAGTCAGTCCTGATCATATCTTGCTCAGATTATTTTTGAGAGTTCATTCAGCTCTCTATGATTTATTCACTTTGACACTGTTGAGATTTGATTTTCTAAAAGACACAAGCCTTGTGTGTGATCAGCGCAGAGAGATAATTATAATATTTTTGGAGGTTTTTAGTTTTGCTTTTTAAAAGTCATTTTATGGAAAATTTTAAACATATGCAAAACGTGACATACAGAATGATATGAATTCCTATATATTCATCACTCACAATTAATTTATTTTCCATTTACACCGTTGTCCGCTTTTTCTTCCATTAGATAATTTCAAAGAGAATCTTAGATATCACATCATCTCATCCATGAATACTTTAGTATGCATCACCAAAATATAATGACTCTTCACAAACATAACTAACTTAACCCCATTTCAAATTTAAAATAATAATGTAATGAATCTGATCCAGGACACTACACTATTTTTAGTTTCTGCATATGCCTCTATAGTCTCTTCTACACTGTGACAATTTCTCAGTCTTTCCTTGTGTTTCATAACTTTTGCAAAGCAATATTCAGATATTTTGTGTTATATTACTGAATATGATTTTGTCAGATGTTTTCTTGAAATTAGCTTGGAATTATGAGTTTTAGGAATAAATAAAGTAGAAGTTATACATCATTTTTATAATATCAGGAACTGTGTGATAGCAACATGCCTCACTGAGGACTTTAACTTTGGTCACTTGGTGAAAATCATAATGTATATATAATGTACCAATAAAATGAATTTTAAAAAGATGATATCTGATGTTTGTCATGTTTCTGCACAGTTCTTTTTGTTTGTGAAGCCCTATTTCATCTCTGACAGCATGCTGAGATTTAAATAATATGACACACAATTCCTCTTTATTAAGTGTACAACACAACAGGTTTAAATTTAGAGTCACACAACCACCTCTATAAATATTTTGGTCATCACTTAAACTTTTTCATATTCTTATAAAGTCAAACCCTAATCTTTCTTCTCTGGTCTTGGACCACTAACGTGCCTTCTGTTTTTAAAACGCTACTTTTACTAGATACTTCTTGTAACTGTATAAAATAGAGTCTCTTTCATGTGCCTTTTAAATATAATTCATTTTTAAATATTGTTATGGCATGGCATTAGCAGTAATTTATTTTGTAGGTGAATAGTCCACTATTATATGGATATAACATCATATTTTGTTTATCCATTCATCAATTGATAAACTTGACTGTTTTTAGTTTTTATGAATAATGCTGTTATGAACACTTACTTACATACATATCTCTGTGTGGACATGTTTTCATTTCTCCTAGGTACATACTTTAAGGTGAAGCTGTTGTGCCATAGGATAGGTTTATTTTAGCTTATAAGAAATTTCTAAACCATTCTCAAAAGTGTTCATAGTATTTTACAATCTCACGAGCAAGGCAGGAAGCTTCCATTTTTCCGTACATTTACCTACTTTGCTAACTATCTCATCTTCTGTAGCATAGTTCCTATAGTGGGCAGTTCTTCAGGCTTCAATTTACTTTTATCTAAAGGTTAATGAAGTGAAGCATCTGTTCATGTGCTTGCAATTCCTTTGTTGTGTTTCTGAAATGTCCTTTCAAAATTATTCTTAACTTTTACTCTTTTCTCTTTTTATTATTGAATTATTTTGTATATACAATGATAGTTACCAGTGGGTTTTTTTTTTAATCAAACTTTTGGTGTCTTATCTGTGAACTTAAGTCTGATTCAAGGCAAGGGAGAATTTTTCCTAGCTAAAACTTTCTCCTACACAGAAACATTTCAGCTTTTAAATGTAGTCCACAATCCATTTTAAAGTATTTTTTATATGTGGTATAAAGTAAGGATTTGAGAAAAATTTTTATTATCCTGTTTCCATGAATATTCATTTATACTTCATACAGTCCTAGTGTCAAAAACCTATTGCTATTTATTAAAGGACTGTTACTTTCTTTGCCAACTGTCATAGTACTTTTGTCAAAATCAGCTCATCCAAAGTGTAAAGGTTAATTTTCTGTACCTTGAATACCGCTTCATTGACCTATATGCCAATACCAAATTTTCTCTTTATCATACATTTTACAGTAAGTTTTAAAATAAGGAAGCATATTATCTAATTTTGTTTTCCTTTCATAATTATTTTATCTATGTAAGTCATGTATAATTTTTAGGATCAGCTTGTGAATTGCTATAAAAATAACTATTCTGATGCCATGGCAAATGAAACTTTTATTTATTTATTAGTAGTATCCAGAAATATAATTAAATTTTTTTCCCAATGCTCTTGAAACTAATTAACTTACTAAACTCATTTATGGTTTGTATATGTATATGTGAAGATTATTTAAAATTTTCTACATTTAGGAATATACTATCTGGAAATTCAAAAAAGTTAGCTATTCTACTTCTACGCTGATATATCATTGATTAATTTCTACTCCGTCTTCCCTTCCCTTCCTCTTTTTTCCCTTTCCTGTGTTCTCTTTTTATATCCACTCCCTTTGCCTCTGTTCTTGCCCTTTTTTCCTTCCTCTCCCCTCTACTTCTTTTTTCTCTCATATCATTTGTATAAACTTTATTACAACGCTGAATAAAATAGGTGAGCTCTTAATCCTGCCTCTTTTCCAACACTGAGGTAAATCACTCAATCTTTCATCAGATATGACGATATCTGTAGATTTTTCATAGATACCCATTATCACATTATAAAAGTTCCAGTTTTTATTGGATTATTGGAAATTTCTGTTATTTATAAATACTGGGTTTTCTACGAATACATTTTTTTGTAAACCCGATTTGGTCAAGAATTCACTAGTAAAGCCATCTAAAAATTTTATATTATGAATGTTATCCTTTTAATGTTTCAGGTCTATTAAAATTCTCTTTCTTGAGTCAGTTTTGTTGATTTGTTAAACTTTATATGGTTATTTTATCTAAATTTTTAAACTATAGGCCTTATTTGGTCATAGTATTAATTTATAGTTCTTTTAATTGGTATAAGGTTCATAGTAACATCCATTCTTTGATTCATTCTTGATTTTGGTAATCTGTCACTTTCTGTCCAATTTCTTTAGTCACTGTAGAAAAAAAAATTGATTGGAAAAAAGATTTCTGGTTTTGTCCTTTTTTACTTTTTGTTAGATTGGTCTTCATTTTATATTTATGTTGTATCTATATTCACCTATGTATTACACATATTCTTGTCTATAATGAAGTTCTGAGGTAATTAACTTAAAAAGAAAATGTTTTACTTTAAAAAGAGAAAATTTCTATGTGATAGAGGTTCTGTTCCAAGACTGAGTGGCACATTAATGGGACCTGCAAAGAGAGGAGCATGGTATGGTGGCAGTGTTTGACAAAGCCAAGATGAAGAGCAAGACCGAGAACAGACAGCGGGCTTACAATGATGTTCAAAGGTACACTATCAACGAAAGCAAGCCCTTCCACGGGTCTCCACATCCAAAAGAATTGCAGAATCTCCCAATAGAGCTACCCTGGCGACTAAGCCCTTGACCTTTGGGGAAAACTACTCCTATTCAAACTCTTGCACCCCATAAGTATGTGATTAGGTCTTTTTATTTCTTTTGGTTATTATTTGCTGTCATTTGCTTTCAGCTTATTTTGCATTCACTTTTGTGTGAGTTTTGCTAAATGTGAAATTCTTATTTATTTACTTATTTATTTAAAAAAATTTTTTTTAGGTTTTTTGAGACAGGGTCTTGCTTTGTAGTTCAGGCTGGCCCTGAGCTCAGCCTCCAACTCACATCACAGCAATCCTCCCGCCTCTGCCTCCCAAGTGCTGGGATTACAGATGTGAGCCACCATGCCCGGCACTGTGGTATGTGGTACTGGTTGCTGTTGGGTAAGTCTCCACACCCAGTATGGTATGTGGTTACATGGGGATCGAACCCAGGTCCTTGCGCTTGTAAGACAGGCATCAGAACCACTGAACTAACTCCCCGCCTAAATGTAAAACTCTTAATTGATTACTTTTACTTCTTCCCTCATTTTAGCAGTGTGAATATGTAATCTTTCAAGATTTTGGCTTCAGTTGTTTTTACTGAGACACAAGCTTATAATCATAGAGTTTCCCCCAGTACAAAATGAGTTCTTATTCTTCTTGCTATTTTTAAGATTTTCTTCTTTCTTGGCTTTTAAAAGTTTGACAGGCAAACTTGTAGAGATGCCTTTTGCATTTAAACTATCTGGGGTTTTGATATTCTTGAATATATAGATTAATGTTATTCAAAACATTTGGGTAGTCTTTGCTCACATTTCTTCAGATATTTTTGTCTTTTCTTTCTTTTTCTCTTCTCTTCTCCCATTATACATATTTAGTGTACTTCAGGGTTTGGGAAGCTCTGTGGATTTTCTTCATTTTTTTCTCTTCTTAAGATTGGATAATTTCTACTGATTTATCTTCAAATTCACTATTTCTTAATTTTTCATTTCAATTATATTTTTCAATTCTGGAATTTTATTTGTTTCTCTTAAAATATTTTCATTCTTTATATTAATATCCTCTACGTTAAGAAGTAATTAATGTTTAATTATTTAATATGGTTTCTACATCTACTGCAACATCATTATATAGGCAGCGTTCATCTCTTAATCAGAAAAATTCAATACATATTCTCTTCACCTCCAATCAGTTTCCTTCAAGTGCTTTTTTTTTTTTTTTTTAATCTGGATAGACATCACACTTCTGATTCCTGTATGTATCTCATAATTTTTCCTTGAAAACTGATCTTTTGTATAACACAGGATAACAACTCTGACTTCTGATTTTTCCCTTTTATGGGTTGTGGTTGCACTGATAATTGTCTGCTTAGCATTTATTTGATTTAACTCTGCGTGAAAGTGTCTTCTGCAACTGCTGATATCTCTGCTTACTTTTTAGAGTTAATGTTCTCATATTTGAACTAGAATCTGCCCCTATGACCACACAGATTAGACCAGGCGATGGTTGGCACCCAGAGGTTGTACTCAAACTCCTGTAAAATAGCAGATGGGCATGGGTGGGCCTAACAGAATGCTTTCAACGTTCAGAGAGTTCACAAATCTTCCTTAGCATTTACCTTCCATCGAGGTTCTCTCTTACCTACTCTTTCTGCTTCCAAATCTTGAGGTTCAGCTAGACTTATGTGTCCTTAAACCCCTGAGGTTCTAAACTGCAGTAGGTGTGTGCTTCGAGACAATCGGTGATATGTGATAACTTAATAAGGCTTATCATGACAGTTTACTTTCCAACTCCCAGTTTAAATTTGGGGACCATCTGTCAGTCAGCTACCTGCCCCATTCTGAACAACAGCTTCAGGCTAAATATGTTTGACTTCTTTGTTTGCCACAAAATTTGCTCGTTTGGGCTGGGAATTTAGCTCAGTGGTTCCGGAGCCTGTCTTGCAAGCCCAAGGGCCCAGGTTCGATCCCCCAGTAACCACATACAATACTGAGTGTGGAGACTCACACCCAGTAGCAGCCAGTACCACATAGCACAGTGCCGGGCATGGTGACTCACGCCTGTAATCCCAGCACTCGGGAGGCAGAGGCACGCGGATTGCTATGATGTGAGTTTGAGGCTAAGCTCAGGGCCAGCCTGAACTACAAAGCAAGACCCTGTTTAAAAAAAAAAAAATTGCTCTTGTTTGAACAATACAAATACAACATTTAGCCCGAAGCTGTTGTTCAGAATGGGACAGGTAGTTGACTGACAGACGGTCCCCAAATTTAAACTGGGAGTTGGAAAGTAAACTGTAGAGTATGGACTTGTATGTTCTACTCATCCAATCCATCCCCTTCAGCAGCCAAGTTGTAGGGCTTCACAATATACTTTGCACACCAGAAATAAGGTATTGCAAGGAAGTTTTGAGGAGGAAGGGGGTATGGAAGGATTAATTAAAACAGAATGATCTTCCCATTATGATAGTTGTGCTAACAATCACAAAGTATCCCGCTTAGTTGATGTAGTTTATGTTCATAAAAACCTGAAGGTAGATGGGCGCAGTAGCTCACGCCTGTAATCCCAGCACTCAGGAGGCAGAGGCAGGAGGACTGCTGTGGGTTTGAGGATTGCCTAGGCTACATAGTGAGCTCAGGGCCAGCCTGAACTACAAAAGCGAGACTTTGTCTCAAAAAACTAATAAATAAAACAAAACATAAAAAACCCTGAAGGTATACAGTGAACAAAGAACACTCCCGAATTCTTTTCTTGGAATTCAGGAATCAGTGGCCCAAGCTATAGCTGTGGGTGATGGGGAGAGGGCGTTTGACTGCCAGTTAATAAAAATATCCATTATGGTTACATGTGTAGAGAAAACCTTTTAGGTCCTGTACCACTACATCTGTAAAAAGTTTAATAAGGCTTTGGGGAATTGAAAATGTCTATCAAACCTGAAAATATCCTTAAGTTGGTCCACAAAAATTTCAAGATGGTAAGATAGAGAGATAAGACTGTCAAACTTCCACAAAAGAAAATGAGTTTTTTTTTTAAAACAAAACTGAGCAGAACCAGACAATGAAAAGAGCTTAAATTATAGTAGTTCATTATGACTTGTTCACATATTTGGACATGAATTAAACTGAAATCAACCTATTCCAAGCCATTTTGGAGAACTTTCATTTAGATTTCATCTCATCAAAAATAATCATTTGGAGATCCTACAATAGTACCGAATACTTATTTAGATCGGGATGGTATTTATCAACATACTCTCTCACAATTTTCTGTGCTCATGAATGGTATAACTCCTCTGGAACATAGGAAGGAAATACAATCCTTTAGGAACTTAAATAAGTCTTGTGAATTAGAAAGTTCCCATATCGAAGTAGGGAATAAATATTCACAGTAAAACTAACTTTTGATTTACACTACGATCCACAATGAAACTCCCTTGAGAGCAGACTCTCCTAGAGCATTTAAGTTATGAATACATTACAGAACCACTGCTATCACATAAAATAAACATGGAGCGTTTGCTCCTAGGAATTTCCAAAACTTTTATTTTTCATCAAAGGAATCGAAAAGGGTAGACAAAAGTCGTCAAACTTTGTACAGTAAAAATGCAAAGTGTATGAAGCTTTAACTTTGAATACATCGTGGATATTTCCATATCAACTTTTATGCTTCACATTGACAGTGTCAAAGAAATCAATCTATTCATAAGCTTCATTTCAATAAAGTGTCATAACAACTCACTTTTAACCTAGATGCCAGGAACAATAAAGACTATTGTTTCTACTTGAAGGTAAAGGATCAACTCAATAAAACAAAACCTTGAAATATTACTTATGTTGTTTAAGGACACAAGTAAGTCTGATCATGGAGCATGATGAAACGCCATTACCTTATTGCATGTAGTTATCACTAAGGCAATATTCAGAGTGTAATAAAGACACTTAGAGCATCCATTTATCACTTACCTTTATACTACTAGGGTAGATTTAACTATGTAAATGGATATTTGGGCCTATGGCTGAGCACTTCTCCAGGTTATTTCTCAGGTGAATTAGGACCTTTCTCCAGTTGTGCTTTTATTAGGCTTTATCATTTCTAGCATGCCACAGGACCAGAGAAACTTCTCTACTTACAAACTATGGAAGGGATCCATGGAAGTATCGTCTAGGCTTTGTAATTTCTATAAGATTTCAACCCAAACCCAATATGATTAATATTTTTACTATTAATAAAATATAGCTGCATTCCAGTTATACAAACTAGACTTTATCATCATGAGACACTTCCTGAAGGTCATGCAATGCCCTAATTTGTGTTTAGCATCTAGAAACACTTCAAAGTACATTTTTGACAACTCAGAATGGAATGCTACCCATCTGGTGTAAGAGAATACTAAATTACATATTAATTAGATATTTTACAATCTATATTGATAAAACACAGATAAAATAAGTATCTCATGAAATATACTTTGCATTTCATGAAAATGATTGTCATGATATTCACAGTATCAAATAGAAAACTTCTGAATTTTAAAAAGCATCTTATAAAGATATTTCATTTTAGTATTAATATCAATTATTTCTTCAAAATATATGGTGAGAGTTTAACTGTAAATGTACATAAGATTTTATATAAAATACTTCTGAAAATATAAGTCTAATATTTTTCTCCTTATTTATTCATTTTATTTTTCATTTACTTCATTTATAATTTATTTCCTTTCATTAATATTAAATAAATATGTTTATATCATATATCATGTATTCTTTAAGCCATTTTAATGTTTTTGAACAAAGGGATGTCCATTTATTGTTCTTGTCTGTCCAGCTACGCTTTAATTTGTCAGTTCATCTAAATTTACTCTACAAGAGCACAAAATTTTACATGCAGTACTGAAACAAGACAGTAAACTCATCCCCATTTCTGTGGTGTCTAATTTTCTTTGATCCTCACATCTACTGAAATCAGATATGAGAGGAAAAGAACAGTCTTGTACAGCCCAAGTTTGGAAATTAACATGAAGTTTAGGTAAGCATCTTTTAACTAAGTCACATGAAGATGGTTCATGAGTTTCTGTACCAGAATAAAATTATTATTTCCAATGGAACAATAGGAACTATTTTCAATTACTGATAAAGTATATAACATAAATCAGCAATGAATGATTCTTCAGACTGCCCTGTACATAGCAGCCAGGCTGAGGGGGTGCACATGCACAGTCCAATCAGCCATGTGCCTGGCCTAAGCTGACCCTGCCGAAACAAAAGATTTCTTTAATACTCTGCACAAAAGTAAACCGAAAGAAGATAACGCTCTTCTAAGTTGTACTAAACCTCCATATAAGTTATACTAAACTAGCATACAATCTAATTTTGTTGCACTATTTATAATAAAATAATTAATTTTATTTCTTTTTAGCTGACTCTCTTGCTATTATACTTCATAAAACTGTTCAAGTAAACTTCCTAGTTATTACTTATCACATGAGATTGAGTCCTTATGACTTGGACTAAAGAATACTTCAAAAGTAGAACGTACTAAATTCTGACACAATAAATTATTTATATTATAGGATACACTGCCTTTAAATTTAGCTCCTGGCTTCTGCTCTCTGTAGCAAATATTCTATAATCAGCTCTTAACGAATTCTCTGTAGGGTATCTAGGAATAATACATTTTACACTGCCTCTTCCTGACTACAAGTTTAAAACATGGTCATTACAAAACAAACAAACAAACAAACAAACAAGCAGATGAGTACAAGGAAGACTTATAAGCACCAATCATCTGATCATATAGAGACATTCAACAAATGTGATAAACTTTTATCCCCATTTGATTTACCCACTGTCGCTGTATTTCAGTGAATTACCCCCTACTCCCATTATCTGGTATACACTCAAACACCTGAAATATTTCAATAGTAATTATTTTTTCTATGAAATTAATAAGCAAGTAATACTGTATTTCATACATTTTATATTTGATATTATTTACATTTTTAAAAACTGGTATTAGTAATTATTACATGAAACTGTTTTTAGCCAATGAGATACTATGGAGATATACATCTAGATAAATGTATAGATGTATACGAAGTAGTTTATATCATACTATTATACAAATACTGAACAATTTTCTGAAACAATTCAGAAGGTAAAAATCACTTCTAAAGACTAATAAAATAAAATGGTAAATTTGATGCTAAGAAGTAAGACAAATGTGCATCAAGGCCAAATAGAAATCATTTCAAATAACAACTTCATTTATTTATTTTCAATTTTTTTACTTTTATCACAACATTACAATGTTACTGCTGATAATTAAGATTTAGATATCCTGGGCTGGGGATTTAGCTCAGTGGTTCCGGTGCCTGTCTTGCAAGTGCAAGGGCCCGGGTTCAGTCGCCGGTAACCATATACAACAATGCTGGGCGTGGAGACTCTCACCCACCAGCAATCAGAGCCACCTACCACAGTGCCTGGCATGGTGGCTCATGCCTGTAATCCCAGCACCTGGGAGGCAGAGGTGGGAGGACTGCTGTGAGTTCAAGGCTGAGCTCAGGGCCAGCCTGACCTAAAAAAGCGAGACCTTGTCTCAAAACAAAAAAACAAAACAAAAAAGACAAAAACAAGATTTAGATATACTTATACTGTAAAGGTAAGATGTCATAAAAACCCCAATGGATAGCTCTCAAGTGTCTAATCTTACCGTATCTGAGGAGCTATCTTCTTTCCATAAACTTAGTCACATAGCATTACATCATCTCCCATAGCTCAGATCATCCACAATTCATAAAATACTTTAGCAAAAACTGTTATGAAGTGAGTTGTACTATATATTTATATAAGTGCTTCATTTTGGATTAGTATGGAAATACAAAATACATCAATATGTTTTGCTGAAGCTGTTGTTTAAATATAGTAACAAGCTGGGAAAATAAAGGGTGTATGCTGGGTATAAACATTTACATTTTAATAAGACCTCAGACAAATAATACCACACGGGAAGCTCATAGTGACATTAAGCAGTTGAAATGGTGGCAGAAAATGCCTTAAAGTCCGGAAGTTCAATCGGGTTAATCAACAGTACCGCTTCTGAATTAGGATAGTACACCAGCTCCACAGCCATAGCTAAGTGAAAAATGTGTGAATAAACACCATTCAATGACGTCATTAAAATGAAAGGGATAAAATTTTATAACATAATAATTTTGAAGTGATAACAGACCACATACTGAATGGTAAAGTTTAAATTGAATAGGATTTTTGAAATAAAAATCTCATGAAAGCACATAACTTGTTTTTTTCTATACTATTATTCATATAACTAGCACAATACTGAGTAGAAATCTCAGTAAATGTTTTTTTTTAAATTATAAAGAATCTAATCAGGAGGATGCAGCTATACATGTCAATGAAAGAACAAAATAAAATATTGTAAAAAATAAATTATATCATTAGGCAAAAAAGTAGGGTATATTTATACTAAACTATATTGAAATACTAAAATATAAAAAAAAATTCTTGTATTGATAATAGACCTATATGAATAGATACCAAAATTCTACAGAGGATGCCAGAGATTTAGAGAAATAAACACCCAATGGCAGCATTGTGAAAGGGATTTGAATCAGTGTCACATTTCATTTCAGTCAGACTGTAGAAGAGGTGACAAAATAGGACTAGACTTTCCAATGTTCTGACTACAGAGAATATGAAGAATCTACATATTGAGGCTTGCAAGTATTCTGAGTAATTATTAATTCTTACAGATGTTCCTAATTGGAATCTACACTAAACTTTTAATGTGAAAACTAATTCCAAATGGAAGTTTTTTTATGTAAACAATTTTATTATACACATTGTGATATGGTATGAAATTGCTATGCAAAGTCATTAGTTTCCCCAATAAAATCTCAAATATGAAGTGTTTTTCAACAATACAAAACAATAATGAGACATCAATTACTTAAATCTTTTCCTGAATAATCATATTCCAAGTCATTTTGTAATATGTTCAAGGGAAAGGTCAGGCATCTGAATTCTAATGTGTACTGAAAAACTTCCAGCATATAGCAAGTAATGAAGAAATATCTGATGAATTGATTTGAATTTAAAAATATACTACAAGAAAGTTGTGTGTACATTAATTAGGGTTTGATAATATTTACAGGAAAAGAGATGGAGCAACTTTAAGAATTAACTCTAAAATTCATAGAAAATAAAATTCTAATCTACTTTACAAAAGTAACAAAGAATATCTGTATTAAATCAACAACAAATTTATTTTTAATTATGAAAAAAACTCTGGTAGTGTCACCCTATAAGAACAAAAAGTAAATTCAGTATCACAAGGATTAATTAACTGTACTGGAAATCTTAGTCAATGAAATAGAACATTAAACACAACTAGAAGAGATAGACAAAAGTAGATAGACATCATTGTTGGCAGATAATGACACTGAAAATCTAAGATAACTTACAAGAAACTCTTTAGAATTGAATAAACTAGCTAGTTAATAAGTATTATGAAGAACAGATACAACTTCTCCACTAAAAAATACAAAATAGAAGGCAAGCAATTCAAAACAATCCTAAGAACATAATATGTTCGTAATCAGTAAAAAAAAGAAATTTAGAGACCTATATGAATGACATAATTTAGTTATATATGAAACACTACAGAAATGAGAAATACAATATAGTTTTGGGCATGAATACATCAAAGATATTAATTTATAGGCTTAATAAAATTCTAGTGGAACATTTTTATGAACTCAATAAAGTAAATTAATCTTAAATAATAAGTAGGCAACAATAGGGAAAGCTTGTTTTGTTGAAAAGAGAAAAGTAAGAGCATTTGACAGATAAACTCAAATAAACTCATTATTAAGCTGTAACAGCAACAAATACGGAATCAGGAAAAATGGAAAAAAAGTTAAAAATAGATGCTAATGTTAATAAAAATGAGTATGCAATAAAGACAGCATAACAATCAGTGGGCAATAGTGCTGAGGCAACTGGATAATAATTGAGAACAAAATTTAAAATATGCTTATCTTATATCTTTGGCTAAAGAATGAGAATTAAAAGTACAAAATAAAACTATAATCATTAAGAAAAATGCTGATTATTTATTAGACTCCAAACTTTTAAAAAGTAAGATAAAAACAGAAGATACAGTTACAGGAAAAATGGTAGTAGAATTGGCCATAGAAATAAATTTAAATGAATAAACTTAAATTTAAATGAATAAACTTAAATTTAAATAAATAAATTTAAATTTTTAGATACTAACAATAGCAAAAGTAATTAAATCACATGTGAAAACTGAGAAAAACATTTTTGCAACATTTGTTAAAACTAGTGATTTAATATTTTTTAGATCTGACAAAGATACCATTATTGAAGAACATAAGCAAGCACTTTATAAAAATAATTAAACAATGGCAGATAAGTATACAAACAAGAATATAATTTCCTATTAATCAAATTGGTGCAAATTTAAAAAAAAAAACAGTTTTGACTGCCATACTGACAAATGTTCATAATATAGGTGAGAAAAGTATTTAGAAAAGTACTTTCTCATAATGTTTTGGAAAAGTTTTTAGAAGAACTTTGTGAAGTTCACATTCTCTAATCCACAAATTCACCCTGTAAGGTTGCAATCTTACAATCCAAGATTCAGATAAAATTATATATATAAAATGATCCTCGTTAATAGAAATAATGGTGGGAAACACCTTCAATGTCAAATACAGAAGAAGTTGTTATAATTTTTGGATGCATGAAGTATATCTGAGTATTAAAAATAACACTTTCATGACTCTGAGAATTAGTAATTAAATCTAAGCAGAATACAGGCCATACAATCCAAAGTTCTATTGAACATACAAGTACAAACACAAGTATGCACACACGTACACTAAACATTGGAAGCATGCACACACGTATACAAATTGGAAGAAGGCAGAGGGAAAACTATGAAATATTCACCTCTTAGTAGTTGTGACAATTGATTTTAATCTCATTTGCTAAACATTTTTATTTCCAAAATTCTCTTCCTTGACCATATTCTGTATCTTTGGATTGGAAAACAGTTTAAACTTAAAAGTAGCTTAAGTGGATGCAGAATATATTCCAAGTAAATATCAGACACCAATAAAAATCATTTTTTCTATATACACATAATTACTGTATTCTTTCTCTGCATATCTTATTTCTGTCAAGAAGACTCATTTACTGAGGAGATGTTTCATTTTCTTATTTTTATTTTTGATTAACATTGTTTTTCCAGAATTAAATAAAGACAATAGAGTCATTTTAAGTAGCATATTTCATCACAGCCTTCTACAAATCTGATGTCCCTTCCTTTGTCTACTTGTAGCTAACATTTAAGTATGTTGCTAAAAACTACGTTAGCCCTAAGTTCAGGAATATGCAATCTGAGAACATTTATTTGGCCTATTGAGCCAATAGGAAGAAAGTCCCCCACAAACAACTTTGACCAATATAGGCAACATTGCCCTTGTTTTTCACATATCTTTTGCCTGAAACACTAACCACATCTAGTAGTATTAGAAAGTGACAATGGTAGGATTTGAATTTTTCATCTGTGATTAAAAAAGAGCTGCCAAAGTCAAGACACACAATAACCTTCTAAGTAAGTTTGCTGGCTCCATGTTGTAGTCAAAGGCACACCCCTCCAAATGTCTGCACTCACCATCTGCTATTCAACGGTGGAATCCTGCACTCAATTCTGGCTTCGTTTGGCATAGATGAGGACAATCAATGTCCAACTCCATTCAGATATGTGCACCATATCAGGAACCTTATGACACAGTCCCCAACATCAATGCAGCAATTTCAAGCTCCACTGCACATCAATCAAATATATAGACAGTCAAGCTGATAGACAAAATTTAAGCCAAACCAAAGTACCTACTGTTCACGGAGCTCTTTAGTTTGCCTGCAGTTCACCTTCTATTAAGATGATAGCTTTGGCCTAGTCTTCCATGCCAAAATAAGTCCATGGAGTCACTCTGGCAAGAAGAAGGGTCTACATCAATGTCAACAAGAACTTTTTTGCTGCCGACCCTACCATCTGTCCTCCTGCTTCCCACTTCCCTTACTTTATGTGGACCTTGATGAATGGGATTCTAATGGTCCAAGATTCTAGTTTAGCCAGACTTTCCAGATGGGGTCAGTATGACTGCCCTCTGGCCAAACACACAAGGAGAGGTAGTTGATGGAGTACCTGCAGAGTGTCTCTTCACACGTTCAATATCATAAATAAAAGAATGAATTTGTACCAGCTTTTGAGTCTCAAGTTTATGAGAGTCACTGATGTGTTCAATGCTTATTGTGAAAATGATTTT
Source organism: Petromus typicus (assembly GCA_004026965.1). Lineage (NCBI taxonomy): Eukaryota > Metazoa > Chordata > Mammalia > Rodentia > Petromuridae > Petromus > Petromus typicus. Next base: position 92,136 of record PVIR01000590.1, read on the forward strand.
CTTCTTAAATGTTTTGAATATCTGTATTCATAAAGTACAGTTGAACTTCATTATACTTTAATGAGAAAAATAAAATAAGTGAACAAAGATTAAACTTTGATTGTATTAAAGTATTTACAAAGCTGTCTTGGTAGAATGACTAGAATAAATCTCAGAAATATTTAGGAGTAGGAATTTATAGTACAACATTAATGTAAAAAGTAAAACATTTTTATTTTGTATTAGTTGTAACAATATTGGAATATAACATATTCTATGTGGAAAATAACAGTTTTCATACCTGCTCTCCAGAAGTTTCCAAGTAGAATGGTAGAACTTAATATAATCCTAATTAGAGTATGAGCAGGAGAAATCAAAATTTTTCATCTTAGAAAAAAGACATGGAATTTAATAAATATTGCCTTCAATATGGTAAATAAAATTATTTTCTTATGCTGAAAATAGTTACAAAGTTCTCAATCAGATCATAAAAGTGCACTTAAGAATGAGTTTGACGGAATATGAAACAAACAGGAAATTTTATAAAATGTCAATGGTTCCAACTCAACTCAACTTAATATGATTATACAATGATACAATGATACGCCTTCACTTTTCTTCCAAGGGAAACTAAACATATTCCTAGAATGGCTTCTTAAGTCAGGAAAATAAACAGAACATACAATTTACACAAAATCTAAAATATACTAACATCCGAAAGTCTAAGCAATATAAGCAATAATTGGAAGGTAAATCTTCACAAAGAGAATAAAATGAACATGAAAATATATTACACATCATAGATCATTATACATAGAATTATTTAGAGTATCAACCACTAATGCTTTAGAGTAACCATGTTTGTCATATTGATCAGAATTTAATTGAAATGAGAAGCATAATAGGACTAGCACAAGTAGATTCAGATCCTTTCAAGACCATGGGAAAAAGTTTCAATTAAATTATTTTACTAGTTATAACAGTTGTCTTTGATGTTAGGAATCAAAATGAAGTCTTGATGTACCTAAAGAAAAAATATGTAGAGTTCTTTGGAGAAATACCAGTGGAACTAAGAGATAAATTTTCATTTTTTAAATATCTCCAAAATTTTTAATATTCTTTGGTTAAGTAAGATAATGTTATAGAAATTCTACATAAAACCTGAATTCACAATGTTCTGGCCTAATCATCTGGCTAATCTCTTTGAGTTTTCCTGAAATATGCTTCCATCCCATTTTCTATGGGAATTCTCCCACTGATTAACACAGAGAATGAGAATTTGGCCTGTGCTCTATAGGCACCATTGAAATGTGGCCACCTGAGGCATGTAGGGAGGGCATCCAGCTGGCACACCACATGTTGCCCTGGAGTAGTCTGCAGTGAGAGGGATATTTTGGCTAAGAATACCTGGGCAATCTCTATAAAGGTCCTGATTATGAAAAGGACTTCAGCATCATCATTGTCTCATGAGAGCAATATGAGCCAGAAAAACTCCTGTCTCTTAAGTTTGTGTGCAAAAAAAGGAAGACAGAAAAAGAAAAGGAAAAACTCTTAGGAGAAAAATCTAAGGGCTCTATGAAACAGAAAAGCTGGCCAGTGATACCAGATTTTCAGTATTATCCATAAAACTGGGAGAAATTTTTTGAGATCTCCAGATATTTTTAAATTGATGTTAAAGCACTTTAGACAGTTTATCATAAAGTGTAATGAACTCTATAAAACAAAGAAAACAAGAGGATAGTATGACAATTTATGTTTGTAGCACACTTGTTGTATAATATATTATACAAATAAATTAAAGTCATAATACTCATCTATGAAATCTGTTGTTTTTATGTTATACAACTTGTGAAAAAGAAAATCTATGTGTTTGAACTGTATTGCCAGTGAAATAATTTTGTCAATTTTGAGTGTATTTTTTTGAAAACACCATACGTGATTAGAACACATAATACATAGTATTTTTGCCAATTTTTGTTTTTAAACTAAAGCTGTTTGTGAATTACATAAGAACAAAATCAGGATTTCAAAATCAGCAACATATTTAGGGGTGAATTTTAAAATAAGCCCTTGGTTGTCAGACTAACTTTGAGCAGCAGAAACATTTTTTGTGTGTGTCTGAAACTCCACTGGATAAGTAGGAGAGCTAAGAAGTGCTTCTCACGGTGAAAAAGAAGCATGAATTATTTTCAATAAGTTTTCATGGGTTTTTTGTTTGTTTTGAGTTCTTGCGATATTTACAATACAATATGAATATACATCTTAAGGGATTTATGTCACTAAATGTTAAGAACAATTATAGCTGAGTTTTACATTTGTGTTTATATAATTATTTTGCATATAGATTCCAAAAACCAATCAACAGAAAATTTGATTTAAAAAAAAACACATCCGGGAACCAAAACACAGATTTCATCAAGAAAACCAGTTGCTAGTATTTCTAAGGCAAAGTTTGACAGTGAATGAAACAAACTAACATAATACTTAGTTTAAACTATTAATTTAAACATATTACTTTAGTCACTCGAGGTATCATTCAAAGGATTTTTCTTTTTATCATTAATTCAATATGATAATTAAGGCCACACAAATATGAATTCTGACTTTTCAACATATCTTGGTCACAACTTCTGCACACAAAAGAAACAAATATGTCCATGGAAGCTTTTCACTTTTTCCTCATGTATATAAGTTTTAAATATTTTAATCATGAACTTGATTTTTCCCTAGTCGCTGAGGCAAAGCACAGAGATCGCAACGTCCTCAAGACTAATGAGTTCCACTTTGTACTGAATTTATTGGCAGAAGATCATTCAGAAATATATTCAGTGCATTCACTTGAATCACAATAAAACCATAAAATTATCGCTTTACCTTTTCACTAAATTAGATTTTTATTCAATTCAAAATACAATGCAGAATATTTTTATTGCTAGCATAAATAACTAAATAATTTATATTAATTGAATTAGTTTTTGTAATTTGTGACCCAGAAGGTTTGGCTTACAGTTTTATTTGGAAATTTAGGTATTTTGGAATCTTAATTTTCTGATGGCAATTTAAGCCCTAAGAGGCCAGGAAATACTAAGACTCATGTTGGTTCCTAATCCATCTTTATTGACAGAAATCCAGAATGCCAAAAGCCAGCACAGCTGGTTGCTGATCATCATATCTAAATATTGATTCCTCCAAACCTAGTATATTGAGACTTACTTCATTTTAAGAATTACAGGTGGAAAGTCACTTCTCTTTGATATAAACTGCACGCATTAAAGAAAGAGGCAGTCCTACACGATAAACATGTAGGCAATGGTTTCCCCCCTCTGCGTGCTGCAGAAAATCACACTGAGTTAAGTAGGGTTCTACCAAGGCCACTTAAACATATTAGCCTATTATACTCCACGTTTCTTTATTGTTCTCAAAAAGCTAATGAAATGTTCCAGTGTAATGTTTATGTTGGAGTACTTTTAAAGGCATTTTAGAAGTGATGTTTCTCTCATAACTCCAGAAGGGGGTTCCACTTCTTAAAAATATTTAGTAGACCATGCCGAGACCATGCAGCGTCATTACTGAGAGTATTTAGATTCGTAACTGGGAAAGAAAGTCCTTAAAGATAATTATTTAGGCCTTTCAGTTGTAGACTCTCTCATTCCAAAGTGATGGGAATCAGAAAACTTACATGCTGTACTGTACTAATGAAGAGTTTTTAAATATTGTATAGAGTCCCAATTTGTACATTGTTAATTTATATACATCACTCTACTGTTCAAAGTACTGTATTATGCAAAACTGGCCAACTATTTTCCAGAGTCAATTATTTTTAGAAAAAGAAGAAAGGACAACATCATTGAAAGTCAGTGCACAGAATAATTCACAGCCAATTTTCTCTACTGTTGGAGTATCAGTTTCTTCATGTAATTGATGAAATCAGACTCAGTGATACCTATGATTCCTCTATTGTTTTCAGTTTATGACTTTAATATCAATTGTATATTGAGGAACGGTTAAGTAGCCAAATAAATTGCTGGAAATAAAATCCTTTATTAATTACTAACTTTTCATCAGAATTCAAATTTATAACACTGTGCTGTACACTTCTATAAACAAGTACCTCACATTTAAAGATGAACAGTGAATACATGAAAGCTTGACTAGTAAGGCAATATACTATGCTTACAGCCAAGGCAGGATATAGTGATGGATTCAAACAGGAAAGAATCAATACACTTTTACTGAACTAATAGGATTTGCCTTTCCAAAAGGCCAATTCTTATGTAATCATTGAGAACCATAACAACTTGGATAAATTGTGAGGCAGTATATTTTCAAGAAATCAGACAGAAATCTTAAAAAACTGTAACAGAGTTAGTTCATGACCTGGCTTCTATTGGATAACCTCAAGGATATCTTGCTCTTCCCAAACTTAGGTATCAACATTCACTACAGACACTACACTTAACAATGCCAGTAAGGTGACACATGCTTTACTTGTGATCACTCATGCAATCCTTCCACAAACACTGAAAGATAAGTACTATCAGAACACAGACAGAATTCTGAAGTACAGAATCACAGCAGCAGTGATGAGTAATTTGTCAGTCTGACTTAGGGCTTCTAAAGTTATTTGCAGTGTGCACAGCAATCACAGTGTGGCCTGGTGTTTTGAACACACACCAGGTGAGGTAACCATGAGGTAACCTAAGAGTAACTTGATTCTCTACATGAAAGTGGAGATAGAAAACTATGAAGAACTATGAAGTTATTACACATTTCTTTCCACTTCAACCTCAGAGACATGTCCTTAAATTATTAAGTTGTAAAACCCTATAACCAATAAGAAAGGAGCTGTGAAACCATACTAGAAACTCTACTAGGAGGACTCCGGTAGTGTGTGAAGCAGTAGGCCAAGCATGAGGCATCGGAGTGGAACTCTAATGCTGCTCTGATCCACTTGTGCCACTTGGGGCAAGTTATTGAACAGTAAATTTCCTCGGGGTATTTGTTCTTCATTTTGTTTCTGGAAGTGGGAGAGTAGGCCTCAAGATTCCAACAACAGCATTTTGTATCAAGCTGCCTGTAAACTCAAATAATGATTTATCTTGCTTCATTTATTATGTGATAGTCATTAATGTGAGTAGTAGTATGTTCACAGGTTTAACTTCAAAAGCAGAAAATACTTTGTGGTCATCTCTCTAAAAATGAGAAAGTTATATAAATACTAAGACTTAGGCCGGGGATTTAACTCAGTGGTTCCGGCGTCTGTCTTGCAAGTGCAAGGGCCTGGGTTTGATCCCCCAGTAACCACATACAATACTGGGCATGGTGACTCATGCCCAGCAGCAATCAGTACCACATACTACAAGGCTGGGCATGGTGGCTCACGCCTGTAATCCCAGCACTCGGGAGGCAGAGGCAGGATGATTGCTGATGTGAGTTTGAGGCTGAGCTCAGGGCCAGCCTGAACTACAAAGTGAGACTGTCTCAAAATAAATAAATAAGTAAATAAATAAATAAATAAATACTAAGACTTCACATTTTCTGTAACTTTTAAAAAGATGTTTATTTCTAACATATATTAATCATATATATTAATGAAGTTCATTATGATTCTTTATAATATTTCAACACATGCATAACAGGGGCATTGATCAAATTCTGCTTCCTTCATTTACCCTCTACCCTGCAGAACCTTTTGGAACCACCTATTATTCTTGGTCTTGTTATAATACTACAAGTACTAAAAAGGTTTCTAGACACAGAGTACCTAGTCTAACAAATGTGGATGCAGAGGGGCAGGGGAGTTAGCTCAGTGGTTCCGGCGCCTGTCTTGCAAGTGTAAGGGCCTGGGTTCGATTCCCCGGTAACCACATACCATACTGGGCGTGGAGACTCACGCCCAGCAGCAACCAGTGCCACATACCACAGTGCCGGGTGTGGTGGCTCACGCCTGTAATCCCAGCACTCGGGAGGCAGAGGCAGGAGGATTGCTGTGATGTGAGTTTGAGGCTGAGCTCAGGGCCAGCCTGAACCACAAAGTGAGACCCTGTCTCAAAAAACCTAAAAAAAAAAAAAAAAAAAAAAAAAAATGTGGCGGCAGAGACAGGAGTACTACAGTACAAAGTACTACAAGTACTAAAAAGGTTTTGAGATATAGAGTACCTAATCATAACAAATGTGGTGGCAGAGACAGGAATACTACAGTTCAGTTACACACATCTTATCCTTCTCATCATTTCTTTACCTATATCCATCCAAGAACAGCTCTAATAGGTAACAGAACAGGCCTGTGTAGTGGACTGCTATGAGTAAAACCAAAACATCTTGGGAACATGGAACGCTAGATTCTAACATTTAAGCATTTTTAACACTAGAAATATCTGAAAAGCATACTACCTTCTTTGTGTATAGAAATTGTTTGATCACGAGTATAGATAATCAGCTTCTACATCTTAGGCAATCAAAGGTCATTTGGAAGGAAGAGCTGAGGTCAGAAGCAAGGCACTCAGGCCTACTCCACAAGTTTCACTAGAGGGTGCTCTTGGCATTTGTGAGTTCTCTTCATTGGTAAGAAAACCAAGCATATCTTAGAAGATACACACTGTGGCCTTAGCATTACTTGGGTTCCATCATGGAACCTACATCTAAAATTTCAGTAGAGGTGTAAAAACATCACAAGAAGTCTTTGGGCCTGGTTCATTTTTCTTTGTAAACTATTTTGCACTACTATTGCCACACATGTAGATTTTATAAATGTAAGAAACAGAAGAGAATATTATGAGATTTCCAAAGTATCTACACAAATTAGACAACCACAGAAACTTCCTAACATACTGAAGTGAGTTAAATGGGATTAAACGTTGAAATTATTTTTGCAAATATGTTTTAATCTTGTACTAAGCTCATAACTTTTTATTATTCCATTCTTATTATGAAATAGAATCAATACCCAACAATTCTTTATATATTTATCATGACATCAAATGTTGAACACTGAATATTTGTACCCAATAGGTCTTGCCTCTTTATTATATACAGAAATTTTTGTATCATGTTCCTGACATGATATACAATATATTTTAATATCCATAATCTGTTAGATATTTTTCTATAAATAAAGACTGACACTATGACAGAAATATAGTGAATGACTTCTAATTATTTCTAATGACAGTTGCTTTTCTATATGCTTCCTGTTTGGGGTACATTCCTTTCTTTATGAGATAGGATTTCACTGCACATGTCAGGTTACCTTGAACTCACTAGGTAGCCATATAGCCCAGGCTAGCTTGGAACTTGTGGTGATCCTAATCCCTAGCCCCAGACTTCTGATTACAGGTGTACACAACCACACCCAGGCTGTTTTTGGTACCCTCCTAAGAGAAAACGGAACATCAAATTGATTTGTTAATGTAGGATAAATGTGTTAAAAATTATCTTTTATTCTTTAAGAAAGTTAAATTGTTTTTTCTCTACACATTAAACAGAAATGGTATGCATGCATGCATAAAGTCTTCTTCATACAGCTAAAATGAAAGTACAATTCTTTTTCACTTTTAGAATGTAAATACTCTTCCTAATCACTTGTGATCACTAGTGATTGTTCTAGCCACCATGGCGATCTTCTTACCACACATGCTTACACACCTGATGGTTTCAGTATATTTAGATTTAACAGTAACACCCTGAAGTCAGTTATCAAATATTAATATTTATCTAAATTTCCAATTGGTTAAACTGGTCATTTTATTATTATTTACAGAAATTGTTTATCAATTCCTCCTTAAAAACAGCTTGAAACTTTGATAAATAAGAAATGAAGGGCGCTTGTTGGCTAGGATCTGTAGAAATGTGTATTAAATTCTCATTTGATGAAAGGTGAGTCTAGTCTTTTAGGAGTTTAGCTCCATTGAACACACTGATGGACTGAAACCAGTATGAGACATTGGAAAATTGGAAGCGGTCTCAAAGTTCTGATGCAGTCACTAAGCTCTTGAGGAAATCTCTTAGAGATGTTCAGATAGTCTAAGGGTCTTTGTCTGATACATTTACTCCTCCATTCAACTTGCTGGGGACACAGTTGCAGGAATATATTCAAAGCTCACTACATCCAAGTCACTTATAAATGAGCTTAAATTACTCTATGAGGAATTGGCAAAATTCCCATAGATTTTGTGAAAATAAAAAGAATCTATGAAAAGATATAATTATTGTAGTCTTAGATATAATTAATTTGAGGGAGAGGTCACTTCCTCTCAAATATATTCAAGGTTCTCCAAACACAGGTCAGTGTTTGCTGGTTAAGGCGAGAAAAGACCCATTTGGTTTGAGTTTGTCCACGTTTATATTTATTTCTACATCATGGCTAAATAAAATATTTTATAAATTTTCACATGTGCAAAAGAAGGTTGAGGCAAAGGGACAAAAACTGATGATTAGGATAAGCAAACCTAAATATTCACACATGTTCTTTCTATCATTTCCTGTTATAATATTTACATTGGAAAGAATGAAACATAATAGCTTCATTACATTTCATGAATCAGATTATTGCAGACTTTTAGCTGGATTATTTTACAGTGAGAAGGCAAAGACAGAGAAAGTAAGCGACGCCCTCTTCCGCACCATGCAGCTAGCTTATGACAAGTCTCAATGACTCACAGTTTCTACTCCAGTGCTCTCCTGAGTGGCTCTTCACATTGTGGATTTTTACGAAGGCTCTATGTAGCACACTGTGATTGCACCTCATAATCTAACTCCAGTTCAGACACCATTCCTGTGTCTATGATCCTCACTGTACCTAGGTCAGCTCAACAGGATGGGCCTGCTCATCAAAAATGTATGCATCACAAAGTATAGTTAATGTTCTCCCCAACTCCCAGACCCTTGTGAATTTCACTAGTTCCCTGGCCTATGCTGAATCCAAGAGGCACCGGTGTTACGTTCAGCCCAGCATGAAAATATTGCCTACCTTGTAAGAGCAGGTGTATACCCTTTGCTTCAGGAACATACACATTACACCAAAAGCCAAACTTACCAAATAGATAAATTAGGGGCTGATTACTCACAGTATAAAGGGTTTTGGCACAGGATGCGTTGAAATCATAAACTGCTCTGCTGCATTTTAAATATGTTGATTTACAAAGCTTTCTTTATAAGCACTCTTCATGATTCAGTGTTCATGGTGCCTTCTCCAAAGACTGAAAAATTTGGTGGGCATAAAGTCCTACTATTTATTAACTGCTAGGCACCAAGCTCCCTTTTTCATGTAAGACAGGGACTAGTACTATGGTTCATGTACAAAAAATTAAGGAACATCTCGTGCCTGAAAAGTGTAAGATCCTCTCAGCACTTACTCTGTGCATGGTACATTCGTCGGCCCTTTACATATTGGTCTAATTAACTCAGCCTCACCACAGCTCCTATGATAAGTAGCATGTCCCAATTACAGATGAGAAAACTGAGACTCAGAAAAGTTACGGTTAAGTAACTTAACTAATTCATGATGCTAATAAATGATAATGTCAGGATTCAAAGCCAGACCTGTTCAAAGCTCTGGTCCTTGCATGCCTTACAATAGATTTCAGATGAAATTTAATGATGTCCCTTAACTCCAACATAACTGAGCATAACTGTGTTCTAATATAGCTCCCAGTATAGCAATCTTGTCTCTAGCAATAGGGGCTAGTCGTACAGCCTGAATACACAGAGCTGGGGGACGCAGCGGCAAGGCCACCTATGTTTACTGCTCTGCTATATTAAGCAAAGACTTATCTTCTTATAATTCCACTCTTGGAGCTAAATTTTTATAGCACTTGAGAACAATTAGAAGAAGCAAACTTCCTAACAACTACCACATTTCAATAATAGTTTCTTCTTCTGTAGATTAAAGTATTTTATTTATTCATAAAAGAACTTTGAAGTGAGGATGACAATAGTATCTAGGTCACAAAGCTCTTATGACAGTGCACAGTGGAGGCCCTGAGTAAAGCACGGAGTAAGTACTATAGGAATGTTTCTTGTCATTACTGATGCGACAGAAATGAGAGTCCTTAATTGCCTATAAACTACTATCATTACATATGTAATGTCATTATATATGTAATGTCCAGATATAAAAAAGTAAAGGTCACTAGGAAAGGCAACTGACATGTCTGGAGATTTCTTTCTACACAACCCAATTGAAAGATGCTGGGCTTATTTTGTTGCCCACCTCATGTACTAAACAGAGGAACAGGGCTCTAAGAAAAACTATACGAGAATTCCAGGCTTCTATAATTCCAGTTCCTCTAAGCACTGCTTATATTTCCTAGTTATGTTTGAAGATTACCACTGAGTTAGTAACTTTTTAATTCAAAGATTTATATTAAAAATGTTAGAATTTGAAGCAGTATAAGCACTTTTTTTTATCTGAAAGAGAATAAGCCACTAATAGTTTACAAATGGGTACCCTGAGGAACAAAAGCCATGATGATTGCATAGAACAAAATTTAATGCTACTTTTGAAGCAAAATCCCAAAGTCCTATCCCCCAGGTCTTTGGAACTCTATACTCTGCCCACAAATCTAGCCCAGTCTGTGTCTTCTTGCCATATCTTTATGTTGCCCTTTGAACAAACAAGTTTGAATGAAATGCTATGTTTATACTAATACATGTTAGTAGTACTTCATGAACCATATATTGTTGGAAGTTGATACTTGGCTGCGATAAAACAATGACTAATTAATTTATAAATAATTTCTTTTAAAAAATGCATCTCAAATCCATCTCCAGATTTAATGATGGCATATTGACTACTCCAAATATGAAGTCAATTATTACCAGTATAACATTTTGTTTTAACAAAGAAAATTCCACACAATAGGAACAGATCAACCACATCATATTCACTAGTGACAAAACTTAAAGTGCTATAACTAACCATAAGCCATTACTCTATAGATACAAATGACATAATCACATTTCTGAAAGTTTGTCAACAAATTTTCTGTTTCTAAAATTCTCTATTTCTCCAAATAAACATAGACTATGTGTTCTTCACTGTAAAGACAACAATGATATTTCCATTATTATATACTATATCTGTGCACTAAATGAACTTTCCTCAAGCTACATAGATAGGACTATTCCTGTTCTGATATCAAAGTTCACAAATATTTTAGACCACTCTTCTTTGTTTGACTTATATGAACTGCAATTAAAAATGCTGTTTAAAAATCATTACAGTAAAAGATGTATTACCATTAAATCCTCCCCAAAACCATTTTCTTCATACTCCCCAGGTTTAACACTTTCTGAAACAGTTCTGGAAATGTTTTCATTTTTATTTGGCTACCTTATTGTCCTTCATTAACTGAAAAATGTTAACTTTCATTGTCATTTTGATTTGGGGGGAAGAGCTAGAAGTCAGGTGGTGCCAGATCGGGCCAGTAAGGTAGAAGAGAACCTACCATAATGATTTATGAGCCAGACACTCTACTGGTTGACACTCAGTAGCCACATCCGCTGTGTTCCTGACTGTAACTCCACAAGTCCCTTAGAAAAGAGGACTTTCAGAACTATTTTAAAAAGTGGCAAGAATAATAATTGGACAAGGGTATTTGATTAAAAGGGGGTATTTTGAAGAGGACTGCCTTTTACTGTAATATTTTTTAAAAATTTAAATGTTCACTAATTTTTTAGTCACCTCTTGTAGAATCAGTTGAACAGATAAAAAGGTGATCAAACTTATTTTAGACATGTGCAATTTCATCACAGTAATAGGGCTTTTGATTTATTCTTAAATGATGTTTAGCTCTTCCTGCATTTAGTCCTTGCCTTAAAAAGAAAACTTTGCTGAAATAAAACTAAAGTTTTATTACAAGAATGTGAACTTTGTGTTGTAGAATACAAACACCTTAGAAACATCACAAGAATTAAATTAGAAACTTGTGGACTTCTGGTTGTATTTCTCTCATTTTCAGTAAAATTCTAAAATTATACACCTCTTCCATATATAAAATAATTTTATTAGGGCCAGGGATTTAGCACACCAGTTCTGGTGTCTGCCTTGCAAGTGCAAAGTCCCGAGTTCGATCCCTGGGAACCACATGACACAATGCCTGGCCTGGTGTCACGCTTTTAATCCCAGTACTCGAGAGGCAGAAGCAGAAGGATTCCTGTGAGTTTGAGGCTTGCCTGGGCTACATAGTAAACTCAGGGCCAGCCCGAACTACAAAAGTGAGACTGTCTCAAATAAATACTTTATCACATATATTGATTTATTAAAATAACATTTCAGTGTAACTCAAGTTGTCTTGATACCACCATTCTTTCAGTTAATGTTTGCATTATAATTTTGACTGTGTTAAAGCAAAACATTCAGCAGAAATGAACTCACTGTTAGACATATTACATGACATAGACACAGAGGCCCTTAAATTGTAACAGTATTTTGAGAAAGAAATTTTATAATATTAATTAATTGAAATATATGAATATTTTATATATACCATTCTAACATTTCCTGAATTGCCTTGTTATGTCACTGAATGTCCAAAGAACCTTTTGTTAACCTCATTTTATGGGTAAAAAGAAAAGTGAGGTACAAAAGAGTTAAAGTGAGTTATGGAAGGTCAACAGCTAGCAAGAAGAATTTATCCAGAACTTTAACCTAGCCTTCAGTACTGGCATCTCAGTGCTCTTTCCATTTATCCCAAAGCATGCTAGCTAACTCACACAAGAGACTGTACAGAAACACTAAGGATAATGGAACTCATTATCTGTGTATGCGCTGTCACCTCTAACAAACACAGACACAGCTACTGAAAACACCACTCTAACAGAGTTTGGTAACACCTTGGGAATTTTTAAAATCATAGCTAGAGTGTATTCTATATCAGGAAAAGTTAAAGAATAATAGTAGCAAACTCCAGTCCCTCTAAATTTCTAACCCTTTAAAAATATACAACAATGTTACAACTCCTAATTTACAACTTATTAAGAAGGAAACTTATAACAAAATCAGAAACAAGCCTTTCCGATGATGTCTATGACATCATGGATAAATAAATCTGCTCCATCTTTCAGTACACAAGGAAGACTGCAATTCAGCTGTTATCAGAGATAATAATAAATTTGTGCTGGTGAGTTACCCTTTAGCCTTTGATTTACATTCCCACTGTCTCCCACTAAGTCCCAATAAGACTTTTTAAGGTAATCATTTTTTTAAGTGGAAAAATTCAGTGAATAACAATTATACTGTCAACACAGTGTGCTTTCATTCCTGGGGGGGGCGGGTAACATATCTGAATCATTTAGTCTTCTCTTTTGTCTGACCTCTAGTTCTTGTCCACCCTCATTCTCTCCCTGGAGCTCAGGGAGGAAGGTCGCACATAGCTGGGATGCCTGTCCACTCCAAGACGTGGTCCTGCTCTTTCTCTGAAGCCAGAATCTAACTGCATCAGATATGAAGTTATTATCACACTGAGAAGCTAGTTATATACTTTGTGATATTAAAAAGTGCACGATATTTGTATAAAAATATTCATCTAATAGAATCACCCTAAGTAAATGGTCTCAGTATATTTCCACTTCATTCTCTCTTTCTCCTTTTTTTTTTTTTTTAATTAAGATTTTTTTGAGACAGCGTCTCGCTTTGTGGTTCAGGCTGGCCCTGAGCTCAGCCTCAAACTCATATCACAGCAATCCTCCTGCTTCTGCCTCCTGAGTGCTGGGATTACAGGCATGAGCCACCACACCCAGAATTGTGGTATGTGGTAATGATTGCTGCTGGGGTGAGTCTCCATGCCCAGTATTGTTATGTGGTTACTGGGATCGAACCCGGGTCCTTGCGCTTGCAAGACAGGTGTGGGAACCACTGAGCTATATCCCCGGCCCTCTCTTTCTACTTTTAAAGTCACAAAAAAGAAAAATTGTTTTGGTCCCTTCAAAGTATTATTTTTCACTTCTAGGCAAGGTTTGATTTTAGCAAAGTTAAGCATTATTATTATTTTTTTTTTTTAGATTGTAGGGAAGGCCACTAGTTACTGTTTACCTATCAATACTATTCAGACTTACAGAAGATGCTCAAAATGACACATAAAGCTTGGACTTGTTTGGCATTATGTTGTTCTCCTTTCTAGAGTCCTCCTTTCTAGAGAGACAATAAGCAAAAAAAGGAGGTCCTTTTTACTCAAAATAAAGCTTATTGCATTGACCAGGACAGTTAAATGTATCTTTACAATTCTCAACTTGGTCTCCCAGGAACAGCTTTTATAGACTTAGAATTTTTTTGTCATAAAATATTCTATTTATTTCCCAGCAGCTGGTGTCAAAAAAAGTTGTTGTTGTGTTTTTTAAATATTCCTTTTAAATAAATAAAATCTGTTTTCATATTGTGTAAAATTAGTTTTGCCTGCTGTGAGTTGGTGGCATTATGAAGTGATCATTTCTTCCCATGAATTATTTAAAATGAGGATATCAAAATCTGACGGAACAATACAATGAGCTATACAATATAATTTAATTTTATAATATACCAGTTCATACTAGTATCTCACAATGCACAGCAGTGGCAATATATATTCTGTTCAGAATTAGCAGATCAAATTAAACCTTTACTTTCTCGTATTTTGAAAACTGAATTTTCCAGTGGGCTAGAGAACCATTCTTATTTGGCAACACATAGACACCTAAAGACAGTTTCACTAACTACCCACTCCAGCTACTCATGTTTAACTAAGCTAGATGACGTTAACTTCCTATCTTTTGGTTTCTTTTTAAAAATTTCTTTAGGACACTATATTTAACAGTTACTCTCTCATTCCAAAACACTGCTCATATCAATAACATTTCCTCTGAAGTTCTCTAATTACTTTGCTTATGGAGCAAATGCACCTATGTAACCTTCATTACCTATTCTCATATGTTTGTAGAAGGGAAACAGTCATCTACTCAGACTCCTTACAGCACTTACAGGACTTGGAGCAAAGCTATTACAAACTGTTAAGGCCAGTGACATGGCATGAATGAATAAATGAAGGAAGTATTAGTGAGTACTGAAAAGCATGATTAGAAGCTATCACAAAGTCTGAATCAAGAAAAGTCCAAAGGTTATCTTGTATTTTTGTTCCAATAAAGTATAATCAAAACACTACACCGATAATTTCTGCATTGGATTTTATATCATTTCACAAGAGAAATGTCTGATTAACACAAGTAGAGTGAAAAAAGAAAGGAACCAGTGTACATTATTCAAGCATGAAAATAGCTTTTGACAAAATCTCACTGTGAAGATATAAAAGACAGAACTTCTGGCTTCCGGGGCATCCATGTGACAATTGCTCTATCTCCGCGACAGGTACCACCTCCTATCTGGCTGGTCAGGCCATATACTAAGGGTTTTTTTACTTCATCAAATTCCTCAATGAGACTCATTATTTCAGCCCTAAAAACACATCCCACACCAGACATTTCTTACCTTTTCTTGTTTTGTTGGTCTTTGTTTTGTTTTTTGAGATCGAGTCTACTGTAGTTCAGACTAGCCATGAACTCACTGTTGTCCAAGCTGGACTTGAACTCTCAGCGATCAAACTCAAATCACATTTTCTCTTTTCTTCTCTGACCCCCTGATTGAGATTTCTTGTTCCATTGTTGCACTTTGCAACTCATTATCTACAGAGAAGCAATGCATTCATTTCTTTTCTTTAAATATTTTTATTAGGATATATTTGCAGTACATAATGATTACATTCCCAAAAGGGAGTTGGTGCATGTACAAAACACACGTAAATTCTTCTTTCATCCCTTCCATCCTCTCTTCATTTCTTGGTTTCTTTCCCCTTGCAAAAGATCTGTCTTTCTACTTTCCATCATCTAACTTGTATTTTGATCTTTATTTATATGTTGGACTTTTCATAAAAGAGAATACCATATTTAATCTTACATGTCTGGTCTCAACGTGCATCTGATTTCCTGTAAGTAACTAAAGTTTATACTCCTGTAAAGCAGAGTACTACACTGTTGTGCATACATATCAAATTCTCTTTATTCATCAGTTCATGAACTTATGAGCTGCTTCTAAGATTTAGTTATTATAAATTATAGCACTATAAATATGAATATCCATGTGTCACTCTAACATGAGGTCTCACTCTTTTGGGAAAATAACAAATGGAATTTCTACTTTTACTTTCTTGAGGGATCTCAAGAAAGTCTACACTGAGTTTCATAAGGGTTGTATTTGTTTACATTCCCACTATCAAGGCACAAGGATTTGTTTTTCCCCACAGCCTCACCAACATTTATTATTTGATTTCTTGATGACAGTCAGTCTTTCTGGAGTAAGAATCTCACTGTAACACTTATTTGCAATTTATTTAAAGGACAGAGATGTTGATATTTTTCATATATTTACTGGCCACTTAAAACTTTTTTTCAATGTCTATTCATTTCAGTTGCCAACTCTTTGACTAGGTCTTATTTTTTGGGGGGGGGTCTAATTATTTCTAATATCTTCTAGATATTAGTTCTCTGTCTGAAGGAAAACTGGAAAAATTGTTTTTCCCACTTTGTGCATCGTCTCTGCACCTTGTTGGATATTTCCTTTTCTTTACAGAAGTTGAATGTTCACAGGGTTGTTTCCACGTCCATGACTCTGTTCCCTGTATCTACACATCTGTTTTATATCAGTACCATTCTGATTTTCTACCAAAAATTATCAGTACATGTTTGCAGTAAATAATTATTACATTCATTATGGGGAATAAGTATCTCAGTATATGTCAATTATTTTCTTACACCTTTCTCTCCACTCCCCCAGGCTTTGCCAATGTCAGATCTATGATTTTTGTTACTGTAGCTTTGTGATTAACTTGAAATCTGGGGTTGTGACACCTTCTTGCTTTATGCTTCTTATGCAGGATTGCTCTTCTGAGTCTCTTCTGATTCCATCAACACTTTAGGATTGTTTTATCTGGTCTGTGAAAACTGTTACTGATACTGTGTTTTGGATTGTGTTAAATCTGTATTTCAGCTGTGGAAGTATAACCATTTTAGTTATATTGGTTCTGCCTAACTAGGAACAAC
Source organism: Petromus typicus (assembly GCA_004026965.1). NCBI lineage: Eukaryota > Metazoa > Chordata > Mammalia > Rodentia > Petromuridae > Petromus > Petromus typicus. The sequence goes on from PVIR01000590.1 coordinate 109,179, forward strand.
TTTCCATTTTCTGATGTTTTCTTCAACTTCCATTTTTACAGTACTATAATTTTTGTTTTAGATATTTTTTATTTCCTTGGTTAAGTTAATTCTTAACTGTTTTTTTTTTTTCTTGACAATATAGGCTATGACACTGTTTTCTTAATTTCTTTCTCAGTAAGTTCATTAGTGGTAGAGGACAACACTTTTTGTATGTTGATTTTGTATTCTACTATACTGGTGAATCTGGTTAATTCTAGGAGGCTTTGGTACAACTTTTTGAGTCTTTTATTTAGAGCATCGTGTTGTGTGGAGATAATGGTAATTTGATTTCTTCCTTATCTATACATATCCCTTTTTATTTTATTGTCCTACCAGTTTTCCCTAACTGTTTCAAGTACTGCGATGACCAGCAGTAGTGGTAGTGGATATCCTGTCTTGTTTCTGATTTTATAGGTAATGTTCCAGTTTTTTTTTTTTTTTTTCTGTGTAATATGATGTAGGTCTGCCTACATGGACCTTATACAGAGACAAGGCATTTTCTTCAATTTTCATTGCAAATGGATATTGAATTTTATCAAATGCTTTTGATGCATCTCTTAGATGATCACATGATTTTTGTTCTTGCTTCTGTTTATATGATGCATTCCACTTACTGATATGCTTCTGTTGAACCATCCATGCATCTCTATGATTAAACTGACTTAGTTATGATGTATGATGTTTATGATGATTTGCTGCATTCTGTTTGCCAGGATACTTTATCTTATTGAGGTTGTTTGTGTCTATGCTCTTCAATGAGATTGACCTGTAATTCTCTTTTGTAGTTGGGCTTCTTTTGGAGTCAGGGTAATTTTAGCTTCTAGAATGACTTCTGTAGTATTCTTTCTCTTTTAACTACATGACAGAGTTTCAAAAATGCCCCACAGCTATACAAAAGTATCCCTCTCCCAAAAAACAAAACAAAACTGTTTTTTCCTGATAAACAAAATGTATTTTTGTGAGGTATTAATTAAAGGTTGCAGGATTGAGTAATATAGAAACTGGTTGGTCTGGGGATTGAGCTCAGTAGTTCTGGTGCCTGTTTTGATGAGTTCAATTCCCCATAACCACATACAACAATGCCAGATGTGGTGACTCACATCCACCAGCAACCAGTACCACATACCACAGTGCCAGGCGTGGTGGCTCACACCTGTAATCCCAGCACTCAGGAGGCAGAGGCAGGAGGATTGCTGTGAGTTCCAGGCTCACCTGGGCTGCATAGTGAGCTTAGGGCCAGCCTGAACTACAAAGTGAGACCCTGTCTCAAAAACAAACAAATAAACAAAGAAAAAAAAAACTGGTTGTACAACTCTAAATATTTCAACAAAATTTTATTTCAAACTGACTATTCATGACATTTTAAAAAATCTCCATTTACTGGTAGAAAAATACTCAGTCTTAGGATAACAGAGTTATCTTAATCATTGCTTTCAGAGAATTGACAACAGCATAATAATCTCTGCAAGAAAATAGTCAAATCAATACCAATCATGGGCACTTTTAGATATCCTTGGTATTACAGATGTTAAATAATAAAAATAGTTCTAACAATGATTTCTCCAGAGGAATTATGTAGATATCAAGCAGTTCAGATGTTTCACATTTTGGAATAATTCTTTAATACTAGAAAATTGAGAATCTAATGAAAGCTGTTCAAAATATGTATATCAAAAGTCAGATTTCAAGAATTGTTGTTTTTTTGTTCCAGGAAAAAATTTGCAAGAAATAAAAATTAAAGGAAACAAATTTTATGTATATGGGGGAGGTGGTAGGGTGGGTAGGGCTATGGGAAAAAATGAGAAATAAGTGGTGTCTTATACTGGTAAAAATTCCCATTGTGGAGTGCAATCATGATGTGTATATGTAATGTACCAATAAAGATTTCAACAAAAGAGGAATAAAAATTAATGTAAAATTATTACTATTTACATAGACATGATTTTATATATAAAAATTTAGAAATTCTGTCATAAAATTATTAGAACTAATAAATGAATTCAGCAAAGTTACAGGATACAAAATCAGTACATAAAAACTCATCACATTGCCACATGATGATATAGACATTTATCACAAATAGAGTGTATGAGAGCAACCTGATTCACACTAGCTATAAAAAATATGAGGAATAAATTTAACCAAGGAGAACTCAGAACAGCACAACTAAATATACCTACAAAGCATGGCTTCTCAAACATCTTCAGAAAGTAGCAAGAACAATGGGGATATGGTGCTCCAAGTGAGGATGAGCATGTTGAAAGGAATTAATGGTAATATGCCTTTTAGTGTAAACAATTCTTTAAAAATGTAAATATTCACTGTATGTTTTGGTCACACCTCAGATACAAAGACCAAAAGGAGGAGTGAGGATCATACACTGAACATGTGGTGGCTGGGGGAAGATATAAGGGACAATAGAAGAGACAGAGGTTAAATCGAGAGATTAATATTAAACACATCAAGAGAATCCTACAAGAACTTAAGAAAATAAGATGGTTTACTGGAGTCATGTAAAACCTTTGGTAAAGAGAGGAGTCAACAATCTAAAGTTATAGCTAGGAGAGAAGATCCAAAGAACCAGGAGATGGGTTAGACATGGGACACTAGAGAACCTCAAGAGGTAATGCTAGGTTTTTGACATGAGCAATTGTGTAGTAACAATGGAAGGAAGAGCATGTTTGGAGGAAAGAACTTAGTTGTGACACACATACTTAGTTGCGTGTGTCAGTGTTGTGTCAGAAGGTCTACACCACTCATCTCACCACGTAGGCATTCCATCAGCATTGTCTTCACAAGAAGGGTACATATAACATTTAAGAGAGAAATGTACATAGAACAGTTATTACAGCAGATTGCTACAACTGTAAAGATCTATTTCTCATTTTCCACTATCAGTTCCTTATTTTTCTTTGACTTACTCAACCAAAAGACACCTTGTGATATTAAAACTTGCATGCCTACTTCTTTTAATATTGTATTTTGCAAATGAATCCATTTTCTTATAAATGTCTTGAATTTATCCTTCCTTATAGCTGAGTAGTTTTCCACTATGTACAAATACCACATTTTCTTTGTCCATCATCTGTTAATAGACACATGGGCTCCTTTTAGGATTTAGCTATTAAATATTAGTATACATAGTGGTTTTTTTTGTAATATGATGTCTTTAGCTTTTTAAGGAAGATACCTAGAAAGAAAATGGCTGACTCAAATGGAATCAACTATTCCCACCAATCAGCACATTCCAATCAACAATGTAAATAAATATAGAAATTAAAGTTTATCATAATATAATATATAAGAAAAATGTAGCTTATATGGTTTTTAGTTTTATCCATAGTTTAATTTACTCACTCTAGGTCTTAGAATATAACTCCCACAGATATATGAAGTAGTACTGCAAGTACTATGTAGTAAAGGAAAATTGTAAGACAGTAGGGCTCTTTTAATAAATGACACAGTACTTCATTGTATAGACATGCTGTGATTTTTTTTTATTATTCATCTACCTCTGGATGACCATTTCAGTTGTTTAAAATTTTTAGCTAATACAAGAAAAGATGTTATAAACACATGTATTACAAATCTAGTAGACATGTATTTTCATTTCTTTTATGTAAATACTTCAGCATGAAATTGCCGGATCACATAGTAGATGTATGTTTAAATGTTTAAAAACAGACTATTGCCAAAAAGACTTTACCATTTTATTTTATTTTATTTTATTTTTTGCCAGCAGTATATGACAAGATCACTCGCTTACATCCACACCACTACTTGGTATGGTCATTCTTCTTAATTTCAGTCATTCTAAGATGTGTACAATTGGATCTTATGGCTCTAATTTTCATTTTTCTAATGACTAATTAGATTCTTATATGCCACCTTTGTATACATTTTTGATCAAGTGTCTACTGAAACCTTTTCTATCATTAAAACTGTATTACATTCAAATATATTGAGATTTGAAAATTCTTCATATTTTCTGGATACAACTTCTTTCCCTATCAGATAAATTTTACTGCAAACACTCTTCACAGCATGTGTTTTATTTTTTAAACCAATAATGTTTTCAAAGAGCAGAATAATTTAATGTTGATAAAATGTAATTTATCAATTTCTTCTTTTGATGGTTCATCCTGTACTAATAGTAAATCATGTACTAATATTTCCTAACACACTATATAATGTTTCATTTTTATAATGGACTCTGATCTCATAATACAATAATATCAATACTAGTACCAATACCAACACATCAGTAAATAAAATTTTCAAAATTTTCAAAAAGTGAAGCCAGATACAGTGTCATAATCTGTAATTACAGCTACTCTGGAAATGGAGACAGAAGGATCACAAGTTCAAGTCAGCCTGAGCAACTTAGCAAGACACTATTGCAAAAAATAAAACAGGTGTGGGATGCCAGTCAGCAACAGATGACCACCTCACAAGCGGGGGATCCTGGACTCAATATCCAGTGTCACCAAATCAAAAAGTGGATGCAAATTAAAGAAACCTAGTTTGCTGGTGTCATAGAACACAGCTTTGACTACTAAAGCATGTTTAAATTTGTTATCTTGATCTAGTATGAAGTTTGATTGATACAAGGCCACTAACTTATTATGTCATGTCCATCAAGGAACCTGAAGTTCAGGTTCCTCAAATATGAATTGGAAATTCTATAAAACTCAAATTTATAACAATAAACTACAAAGCCCTGTGCCCCACTCTCCCCTGACTCAACTCTTATATGAACCCTTGTAAATAAATCAAGGTTGTTGAATTCCCGAAAACTCTAATTATGCCAATTATAAATAAGCCTGAGGATGGATTTCAATGAGCAGCGTCCCCAAAACCATTATCTTCTACTATAATCCATTATTTTTCTTTCATAATTAATTTTTCTAAGTAGGTCAGTACTATGATTTTAAGTGCTGTTCCAGCAATCTCATATTCCCAACAACCATCAACTGTAAGTATATTCATATTTTCTATTACATATACCAAAAATATTCTTATATTAAACAAAACATTATCTTAGGCAGTGAAAGTTTACTCTAATAAGTAATAAGATAGTACACCATATCAAACTTCAACTACACACATCTTTTCTTAGTGGAAACTTATGAGCCCCTCGAAGACTTCCACATACGTGAGTGCTTACAGAGGAACTTGGAACCAGACAAAACTACTGAGACTTGTTGGTTAGGAAAAACCTCGTAAATTAGTCAACACTGCTTGGGTGAATTAATCTTGGCCTAGTTCCTCTGAGTGAACCTTGAGAATTTAGTATCAAGGGGATACAGATCAAGAGGAAACTAAGATCAAGAACTATGGATTCAGCAATGTTTTACACAATGTTAGTCACTTTAAAATAATTATTTCCTTATATCTTTTCTACTCAGTTTTTTTCTGAACCACTCTAAGTGAATTCAGTACTACCTGAATTTTTGAAACCATTACTGACACTAAAAATCAGCCAGTTTTTAGAACAATGAGAACATAAGGCCTTGCATTTCTCATAAAAGGAAAATGATACCAATACAAGAATATCCCTTACATACTGTTGAGTCATGAATTCAAGATAAAATGAAGCTGAATACAAGATCACTATCCTAGCTTTGTGGAACACTCCTGGGCTGTCACCAGTGTTCTTAATTCAAATATTTACTCTTGATCTAAAAATATCCTAGTCAAGAAACTAAATGATTACTACACAGTTGAAAGCACATTTAGTGATCTGAGAAAGAAATTTCATTTCACTCAAGGAAATGATTTTGGTATCTCAATTAATGAATAGCTTCATTATGTTAGAGCCATCATTATACAGGAATGTGACTGGAAGTTTTATGCAAATGGATTTTAACATAGGCCACTATCAACAGCTATTTTTCAGTGGTCACCCTGGAAGAAAGGTATTGCAGGAATGCCACTTAAATGTTGAAGCATTGCTTTTACAATGAGTTACTGAGAAAAATCAGTCTTTCTGTTCACAGTTAGCCTCTAGGAGTGGCACCTGCCCCTGATGACTCCTGCCTGAATGTGTCTCCTTTACACTACTCAACCAAAGATTCTGCTGGGACACCAGTGTCATGGCTCTGCCACAGTGTGGAGACAGTTTATGGGAACAGAGAATCTATTTCTGACCATCACATCTGTGACACATATGAAATTCCTTTAGCCTAAAATAAAAAAGTAAATCTAAGATTATCAAGGGTTCTTTCCCTGGGAGTAGTAAAATGAGGGAAAAAATCTCCATGGCCACAGAGAAGACTTTGAGGAATCTTTTTTTTTTTTTTTTTTCAGGGAGTATGGGGAGAGGGAGGTGAAGAGAGGGTGTTTCCAGCCTGGCTTTTAATTAAACAGCTCTACTGTTGTCATTTTGATCATTTGGAACCAGGGATGAGAAGGAAAACTGCACTCACTCAGGTATTTGAGGCACTCTAAGGTAGTGAAGTACAGGGTATCAAGTATAAGCACCTTCTGCAAGGCTCTTTGTAGCCCGAGGGCCTTCAGTAAATAACTGTGGGTAGACTGAATGTCTGACCCATTATCGGTGTGAATACACCATATGTACTCTGCCAGGAAAATAAAATAATAAACCCAGATACTCTTAGCTTCCTGAAGCAAAGCATCTCATTGGCAAAACCATTCTATACTCCACTCCCTTCAAATCAATTCAAAGGAAGAGAGAGAATATAAAGAGAAAATGAAGATTAAAACAATTAGCCAATGCACTGTGCAGAGCGCGTGATATTATCTAGACTGACAACACAGCCATTGTTCTGGCTGCCCAAGCCTGTGTGTTTGCGAGCTCAGCCGAGGCCCTGAGAGGATAATGAACCGGGTAGACTGATGATGCTACCATGCCACCCCTGCCTCTCTCTCTCTCTCTCTCTCTCTGTCTCTCAGTCTGTCTGTCTGTCCGTCTCTCTCTCTCTCTCTCTCTCTCCCCCACCCTCTCCTTGCTCTGTCCTGAGTGTGAGGACAGGTGAACCCAGAAAATGGGCACTCCATGTTGGCAGGAGGGAAAGAAGCTGCCAACAAACAAGGCCTGTTTATTATTTAACAGTTGGTACTGCTAGAGGCCTGGCACTGCTAGAGAGCACTCTCTGTTTCAGTGCAAGTCAGCCTGATTATGAGAGAATGTGAGCCAAATTGTGTTTATAATAGTCTGAGAGAACCTCAGTGCCCCCAACAGACAGGGAAATTCTTACCACAGCTCTCATCCAAACAGACCAAAATCATTCCTGAGACAGTGTGAAAGGGCTCCGTGCACTTAAATCTCCTCGGATCAGCTAGTTCAGTGTCTCTCTATGTCTCTTTGTGCCTGCCTCAGATGAGTTGTTCCTTTCTAATGATAAAGTTTCTCATCCTCTGTCTCTGTTTACTTTAGTTTGGGACCGAAATCCATATCACGTGTGAATCACCGATCTACTCATATTACATATGCTGTCCTGCACATCTTGGCTTTCCAGCAAAAGAATTGGCTGTCCAGGAAAGCTCCCTTCTCCTCCTTCGCCAGGGCCGCCTCAGCAATATGTCTGTTCTCTGCCAACGCGGGCCACAGGTGGATGCCTCCCTACAAATCCAATCGTCAGGATAATGTGCTAGTATCAGAAGAGGGGACCTTAATGACAAAGAGCCCTGCTTAGATGGTCACCCCATTAACTCTGATTTGATTATTCTGCCCCAGCAGAACACTTGGCTTCACAACCACAGATGGCACTAGTCCAAAAGAAAACCCATAGAGAAAGGAGTCAGTTTGGGTTCTTACACTTTCAAAATATTAAGTTTGTTGTAAAAATATAAACACAAGTATGAGATAGTCCCTAGTTCCAGATGAAAGTTCTGTGTTTCAAAATATATGCTGAGGTGAGACCTCAAAGACAGAGGAGATAACCAGGCAACATGGATCCTTTAATCATCTCCCTTGAAACACAACACAAATCAACATTCCTGTTAAGTGTAAGAATCTTGGTGTTTACCTTCTATCCACAAACTAGACAGTATTTTATACATTATGTGGCTATATTAATATAGTTGTTGATAAATTTAAAATAAAATTGATTCTATATTAACTAGGTCAATATTTTGAATTGTAATTGAACGTTGGCTCCATTTTCCTGTGGCCATCAATATATCATCAAAATGCTTTCAACAAATGAGGATGAAGTCAAACTATATGTCTTACCTAAAAGAGCATGTATTAATTTTTGTGTTTTTCATAATAGACAGTGGATATACTTGCTAGAGTATGAGAATATCAGTTATTAATTTCTAAACCTTAAATGTCAATAAAAATATATTTTTAGTATTTTTAGGTAGTCAGTTTATATTTCTCAAGTTATTGTGTGTTTCAAAGAAAGTGTCTGTCCCTAGGTTGTAGATTATATATATGTACATAATAATAAAAAATTTATAAAATAGGAAAACACAGATAGTATTTCCTTTTCCAGAATTACGTTTATCTTAATTTTATTTAATCATGTCACTGCTTATCAGAGATTATTTAATAAGCAGCCCAAATTAGTTAAATCTAAAATCAGGAGACCTATTCCCAAGTATCCTGTGGGGAAATAAATATACATATACACATATATGTATATATGTGTATATATATATGTGTATATGTATATATATACATATACGTATATATGTATATGTGTGTGTATATATATACATACATACATATATATATATATATACATACATACATACATATATATGTATATGTATATATATATCAACATTCATGTCTAGTAGTTCATAGCCAGTCAGGGGAGACAAGCATAGATTCATAAGGAGAAAGATATCTCAACCACACCCACACTATGAAGAAGGATTTCTCAAAGCAGTTATTTTAAACCAAGGTGAAGTATATTTGTCTTTAAGTTAAGACACTTCAATCATAACCAAAAGGAGATATTAAGACCAACTCACAATTACAGACACATTGCTATGTGCAAGTCCCTCCTCTAAGAGCTTTATGAGTACATGCTCATCTAATCTCCACAACAACCCTATAAGATCAGTCCTAGGCCAGGGATATAGCTCTGTGTTTCTGGCACCTGTTTCTGGCAAGCACAAGGACCCGAGTTTGATCCCCGGTAACCACATAACAATACTGGGCATGGAGACTCACCCCAGCAGCAATCAGTAACACATTCCACAGTGCCGGGCATGGTGGCTCATGCCTGTAATCCCAGAACTTGGGGGACAGAGGCAGGAAGATTGCTCTGATGTGAGTTGGAGGCTGAGCTCAGGGTCAGCCTGAACCACAAAGGGAGACCCTGTCTCAAAAAGCCTTAAAAAAAAAAAAAAAAAAAAAAAAAAAGATCAGTCCTGCTATTGTCTCCACTTTATAGGTCAAGAAACTGAAGCACCTCAAGGATAACTAGCCTGCTTGAAGTTTCACAGTAAGCAAAGGGGTTGAAATCTGAATACAAATGATCTGGATCCTTGGTATAACTGACCTCTGTGTCAGGCTCTTCACAGGATTGATCATTCTCTCAGAGGCTTCTTTTCAGCTGAAAACTGTGTGGTCCTTGAGGCTAGAACACACTAGATTCAAAGTAATTCAACATGATCTAGAATTCTGGGTAGGGAAAAAAAGTACTTGGGGAGATCGTGCGGCTTCATAATTTGGGAGGATAGGCAGATTTTTTTCTGGATAAAAAGAATATGAACCACACACCTAGTCCAAATGTCTCAGTTGACAGATTCAAAAAATAAATCAAGAGAACAATGTCTGTAAATATTGCACATTGAAAGCAAGGAGCAGAAGAATTAGATCGAGAAATCATCTCTTTCTTAATCACCTATGTTGGGTGGACCACTTTAGAGATAGAAGGAATCTGAAAGAAAGATAGAAAGCCTGTCCCCACCTCTGCTGGGCACCACATGACTCAATTAGCTGAAGCAAAATAGAGCAACAAGATGTCCACTGTTGGTGGGATTGTAGACTCATACAACCCCTGTGGAGATCAGTTTGGCGATTTCTCAAAAAGCTAGCATTGGAGGTCCCATTTGACCTGGCCATCGCCCTGCTCGGTATATACACAAAAGAATTAAAAGACTCATATCGCAGTGACATATGTGCACCCATGTTTACAGCAGCTCAGTTTTTGCTACATCTTAGAAACAACCCAAGTGTCCATCAACTGGAGACTGGATAAAAAAGCTGTGGTTCTTCTACAGAATGAGTACTACTCTGCCATAAAAAATGATAAGTTTGAATCATTTCTACTTAAATGGACATACCTTGAGGATATCCTCATAAGTGAAATAAATAGGGCACAGATAGGTACATATCGCATCTTTTCTCTGGTATGAGAAAATAAAGATGTAAATGAGTCTTAGAATTGTATGTTATATATTGTGAAATAGAAAATGCTCAAAGTGTAATAGGGTGAAGGGGAGAAAATAATGAGATTATAACAAAAAAGAAACAAATTTTATGTATATAGGGGGGTGGTAGGGTGGGTAGGCTATGGGAAAAAATGAGAATTAAAGTTGTGTCTTATTCTGGTACAAATCCCCATTATGGAGTGCAATCATGATGCGTATATGTAATGTACCAATAAAGATTTCAATTAAAAAAAAATAAAGATGTCCACTGAAAAAAAGAGGAACGGAAGCTTGAGTCTAATCTTTTCCTGACTACTCACTGCTAAAGAAAGAGCACTTGAGACACATGTAAGAGGTGTAAAGAAATAAAAGGGTCTCTTGTAAAGTTTCATTTCATTTAGTAAATAAATAGGCAAAAGGGCAAACACACAAACGCAATGAATCTACTTATTTACTACTAACACTGAAACTTGCCAAATTTCTTTCTTTTTTTCCTGTGGATCTCTCTTGGTAAATTCTTTTTACTAAAATTGTCTCAGTACACTTTAATTTTTCCCTTATTACAGTAATTTTAATTTATTTCCCATTCTCTGATTATTTCCTCATTATATTTCAAAGTTTATTCATTTGTGGGCCACCTCAGGTAATATTGATTTATTGTTTTGCTATTGTGCTCTTTCAAAGAGACAACTCTGATTTATTAGTATTTCTTTTTACTTTAGAATCCATTCATCTTTGATTTTAATTTTACCAAGTCCTTCCTTTTATTCAGCAGTCTTATTTTTTATTCTTTTACTGACCTTCCAGAGATGCCAACATGGTTATTCTTTTTCGTGAAGTAGTAGTAGTACTAATAGTAGCAGTACTTGTAGTAGTGGTAGCAATAATAATAGTTAAAGCTATGTGCTTTCTACTGAACTTTATGTCCATATGTACTTATTTTAGGTACATTCTGTAATGTTCTTTAAATAAAGAAAAAGTTATGTCTTTTTTCTTATCAACTTGCATGTGGTCTTATTAGACAAATAATGTTTCTACTTGAGATATGATTTTCCCATCAGAATCATTTTCTAATATTATTTTTAATTGTTTAAATTTTTAAAATTCATCATGATTCTTGTAATACACTAGTTCTTTTCCGCCTGCTTAACTTTTTGCTTCTTACACAGCTTTTAGTCATTTAAAGTTTCTCTCTTCCACTTCCTTCTTGTTTTCTCAAAGCCAATTTAATTTTTCCTTTTGTTTCATTGTCAAATCTCTGACCCTGTATATGTGATATTTTTATTTTTGAGTCAGGCTCTTGCTTTGTAGTTCAGGCTGGCCCTGAGCTCACTATGTATGCAGCCCAGGCTAGCCTCTAATTCACAGCAATCCTCCTGCCTCTGCCTCCTGAATGCTGGGATTATAGATGTGAGCCACCATGCCCAACACTGTGATATGTGGTCCTGGGGAAAGAACTTGGGACCTTGCTCTTGCCAGGAAGATGCCAGAACTGACTGCTGAGCTAAATCCTCAACCTCTTGTATATGTAATTTTGTACCTATTCTTTTAAAGAAGCCTCAACAACTTCTTTTACTTTGCTTTAACACACAACTGATGGCCTCAGATTTTTGCACTTTATATAAAGCATTGAATCATGTGTCTTCAAGGTCATTTCATCTATTTTTGCAGATTTCCCTACTGTAAAAGTTAGTATACTCTACATCTCCCCTGGATTTGGTCTAAATTTCATAACATTCCATGGTTTGTGACTTGGGAGTTTGCCTACCTTCTGAAAGCAAAGGGTATTTATGTCTCTCAATCTTGTATGACTTGCACAACTACAAAGGGAAAATAATTATTTCCCCTTGGAAGGCTGAGATAGGAGGGTCACTGTGAGCTTAAGGCCAGTCTAGACTACACGATGAGTTAGTTCAAGGCCTGTCTGAACCATAAAGCAAGACCTTGTTTCAGAAAAAAAAAATCAAAACAAAAAAATGCCTTTACTTTTTTGTATATTTCTTCTTAACTGGTTAAAATAGTCATTATTTATGAGCCTCTCTCCAGTCACTCTCTCATAACGGTTGTCCCTAAACCTGAATTTATATATTGCAAAGTGTTAACTACAACAGTCACATTCCTTGTTCTCTGTATTGCTCATTTCTTAAACATATTAGCATTTAGACAGGATTTTAAAAATCTATGCTAAACTTAAGACTTTTGGATGATGTTTTAAAATGAAACTACAATTGTAGAATGACAAGAAATAAAGTAGATATGGGAAAGAAGTAGAGGACCCCAAACAGTATTTGTAAAATGACCTCAGGTGAGTAACAAAGTTATGTTTGAGTTGCTTTACTGTCTAGAATTCTAATACCTCATTCTTGAATACCTCATTCTTTCTAGAATAGTAGAATGACAGAAGAATGAAGCACTCTGGGTAAGTAAATTTTCTAGTTAACTATTTAAACATTTTTTTTTCCCTAAATATTAAGCTGGAGATCTTTAAAGTGACTTCCTGTTTTCTAAAAGAGAGATGTGAGGAGCTGGGGGTTTAGTTCAGTGGTTCTGGCACCAGCCTGGCAAGTACAAGGTCCTGGGTTTGATCCCTAGTACCAACATTTTTTTTTAAATTAAAAAAAATAAAAAATTAAAAACCCCAAATCTAAAAGAAAGAAGTGATTTGATACAAGAAGATTACTCTGGAATAAAGTGTTTGGATTGTTAAGCTTTCCCTGGTATGACTGCTAAGAAAATTTTTGTGAATAATTTAGTACACTCAGGCCTCAGTTCCGCCATCCATAAAACAATAATAATAATAATTCCTTTTATACATGGATATTCTGTAAGGGCAGATTAGACAATATATTTTTAAATGTTTTAGAAAGTAGTAATCAACTGGAATTGCTCAGGGAATTGGTAATAAAGAATATGACAATAATAAAGAAAAAAGGAAACAAAGCTTATGTATATAGGGGGTGGGAGTTGTAGGGTGGGGGGAAAGGGGAAAATGAGAAGGCATGTCATATTCTGGTACAAACTCTCAATGTTGAATGCGATGATGATATGTATTCATAATGCACCAGTGAAGATCTGAATTAAAAAAAAAAAAAAGATGGCCAAAATACATGACACAAGCAGTGATCACAGGGGGGTACAGGGCGGTTTAATTTATACATGGGGATAAGCATTCACATTTCTTTGTGGTTTTTGTGACTGTGCAACTAAGCTCTGAACTATTACTCAACTTTCATTGCTTCAGGAATATTTCTGAAAACGGTGCTTTCACCTTGAATCACTCTCTCCAGTTCATTTGGGTCAATTTTAGTTTCTGTTTTTGTGATTGGTATTGTTTTAAATCAGCTGGGAAAGAGGCTATACAGTTGTGAAAAGAGAAAGTAGCCCTGGAGTTAGACCAGGTTTGAATCCTCACTCTCTCACTGCTCAGGATGTAGCATTCCTAAATTTGGTTTTTCATTTCTAAAATAAATTGTATGATTATTGTTATGACAAAAATTAGATTATGTCCACATGGAGTTTGTAGATATAAGCCCGCACAGTGTGCCTAAATAAATTGACTTTAAAATCAGAGCTACACTGCAGGGCTATCTAATATGTGAATTTCTTAGATTTCATCAAATTTCATTTACCTTCTTGAATGCATGCTTTGCTTATTCTTATGATCTTAACTGAGTTTTTATGACATTTAACAACTGACCTATTGCTATATATTGACTGGTAGCTTTTTACATTAATTAATCACTTCACTTTTTAAAAAAATGCTACAATAGGATCTACTTTCTTCAAGTCTACTTTTAGTGGGGTTTCTTGATTAATCTTATAGTTCCAATATTTATTTAGTTTAATTTCTTTAAATCTTAATTAATTTCTCTTTTGTTTCCCCTCCCTTATAAGGTAATATACTGGGACTCTAAGACTTCAGGACAGAGACCACATCTTGTCTGATAATAATCTACTGAATACTTGGTAAAAACCTAATCTCTATTAAGCAATAATTATTTATGTGAACATTATGGATTCCATAGAACTTCATTTTGCCTCAGCTCATTCCTGGAAAATTATAAATAACTACTGAAATGCATTTATACAACCCTTTATCATTTGCAAACATTTCATAATTACTGTGTTTAGTAGAGGTCTCCAAAATGCTAACACATTTTGGATTTATTATTTCACTGGTGAAAAAGAAAATAAAAAAATGGAATGATAAAAACTCCCATACCATATCTTTTGTCACCACACAAAACAGGATTAGTGCTCAGTCCTTCCTTCTATCATGTGCTCCTGTCTTACAGAGCTACAGTTCTCCTAGCATTGAAGGGAACAAAAAAGCCTATTTATTTCCAAGTGTTTGGAAAAGGTCTGATTGGTGATGCTGAATTGGTTCTTTTGATTAGCATAATAGATGAAGAGCGAATTCTGGTGCTTCCCGAAGTAAGAGGCGGTGTGAGGGAAACAAGTGAAGGGCAGAGGCAGAGAGCAGAAAGGAGGTGCAGGAGATCAAACTGGTGGTGGGCGAGTCCTCATCCATCATTACATGAGAGAAGTATTTAAAAGGAAGGCCACTGTCTTCTCTCATCGGAGGCTTCCTCCATAACCCTGTAGGAAAGGAAGACACACTGCTGAGTCTTCATTTGGGGAACAGCAGGAGAAGGCAGTATCTCCTTAGCTAAATGAACCCCTTCTTGGCAGCTGTGGGAATATGTGTTTGTGCCACCAGACCCCTTAGAAAATTATCCTTAAAATGACTAATGTTTAATCAGCCAAAAAAACCAAAAAAAGCCAACACACAGTTTTAACAGAGAAACAGTATAGAAAGAATAAGTGATATACCAAAAACACAGGAGAGAGAAGAAATAATGCACCAAACTTGATGTGACCTATGTGGTGGGGGAATCAGCACATAGAAGGGAAAGGGCCCTGAACTGGATGAAGGGTCCTGACACTACTTTTCATAGTTTCCCCGCCCCGCCGTGCAGCCTTAGACAAGCAGCCTAATCTCTCTGGACCTCTAACCTCTCATATTTAAAATGAGAGGGCTGGTTACGAAGGAGGTCTAAGGACTACTCTTGGGGTGCTTTTTCTTCTGTCTATGATCATAGTAATTAACATCCAATGGTGCTTTAAACACCTTCAGTTGAATTCTCCACATTTTATCCAATTTGAGCCTCATGCCAATTCTGAGGCAGTAGTATTAAGATTATGCCCATTTTGAGAGGAGAGGTTAAGAAACAGCGGGATGGTGGACTTGGGGTTGAACAGATGTCCCCAAGAGGAAAATGCCCCTTCAGTCAAGGAAGCTGCAGATGCTAACAAGGGTAAGGACGGCAGATGATGTAAGCTGTGAGCGCTTGTTTAGGGTACACAGTGTCTGCACGCTGCAATAGAGTCATGATAATCCACCATGTGCAATGTTATCTGATGATGTATTTATCAAAAAAACTAATAAAAAGAAAATTAAAAAAAGATACAATAATTGTTGCTGCACTACACCCTAATGAATTATTGTGCTCAAGGTTCCCACACAAAAAAGTAATATTATACTCGGCTTATGTTTTAATTGATTTATTAATATTTTATCACAGGAATGTAATTTAAGCTCCTCATGATTTAGATCTCATAAACCTTTAGCATTTTGCAAATTCAAATTCCAATTTAAAGCCAGGGCGAGCAATTAACTTTTCTATCATCTTGTCAGGGGAGAAGGTTCGTGTTTAATTTGAGACAAAGTGACAGAAATATATATACACTGTATGTATTACTCCAATTTAATTTATGAGTCAGCACCATCCACCTTCAAAATGTAGATTTAATAGGAGGGGAGGAAGAGAGGCCGGCCTGTCATAATAGGGCTGTGATATCTGCCCTGAATTAAAAAGTCCCCGGTTTGTTGAGATACCAGGTTAGCTGGATTGCAGGTTATTTCCAATTCTTTTGTTTCAGACTCCACTTACTAATTCTTTTTTCATGTAGCGGACAGTCTTGTGGGTATCACAGTGACCTCTAACCTGCGTCTGTCTCTAGTCCTCCCACCTCCTACATGCTTGTCTCTATGTACAGCTGCCTCTACAGGCTTATCCTAAATGTATATGAGTGGAATCTACTCAGTAAATATTGTCACCAAGTCATTTCTCCATCACATCACTCATGTTTCCTAAAGCGTTCCCTGAGTGTGCTCCTCCCCAAACAACCTCCACCAACATGACATCAACAATCGCAAAACAATAGAAAACAAAACAAAAACCCTTCCCCATAGGAATGTATTTTAATTCGCAGGTTCTATGTGGCAAATAAAAACGGTGGCACTTTCTAGGGATCCTTTAAAAAATACGTGGGGACAGGCTAAGAATAACTCAGTTAAACCCAGGGAGGTCGGTAGGCAGGTAAACCGTGGGCAAGTCCTGCTCCTTGGTGATTATTGAACACTGGAGCAGACTGCAGGGAGAGGTTAAGGAATCCTTCCCAGCGCTGCCATCCTGTAATTCACTGAAGGCGCAGAATGCTCTATGCTGATGAGATGAGTTACATGACATCTCCTCCCTGGTTCAATCAAAGGGAAGCAATTTACATCTCAAACCAGTTCTCTCATCAGTGGGACATAAAAACTGCAGAACAGAGACAGCAAATGTGCTTATTTATACAGCATCAACTCAGTTGCCACTGTTCCTTATTATTTTCCTCCATTCCCTCCGCCCCTGGATGGTGGCCATTTTGAATAGGATATTTTAAATTCCAGAGTGAGAAAAAGATAAAACTAAGAACAATTTAGAATCGACATTAACTGAGGATTTCACACGATTCTGACAATCACTGCCTCTTGTGGTGCTAGGCCAATCTCTTTGTTCCATTTAAAAACAAAATCAGATTTCTTTTGCAGGCCACAAGAAAAGGATTAGAATTTGGTTAATAGAATATTCTGGAAGGTAGTCTGACAAATGTATATTTCCTTTCCAGACATGGAACACTGTGCGACATAAGAGAATACAGTATATTTTTTCAAAGCAAGGCTATGTTGAATTAATGTGAGATCTTCATTTAAAAAACAAGCTTATTTTACTAATAGTCTCTATTAATCTCAGCTTAATTATGTCAGGCATTTAGTACATACACATGACAATGGCCTGAAATGCATTTGCTGCACCTGCTTAAATGTAGTCATATCCCTCAAAACTCTTACAGGGAGAGAAGACAAGCTCTCAGACATGGCTTCTAGGGGGGAATATGGGATTAAGGCAGAGGGGCTTAAATGCAGGAGGTAAAAATGGTAATCATATTCATCAAGTATACAAAGAAGTAAAAACAAGAAGCTCTAGATAATTCTTTTTAGTGGACTCACTAAAATAACAATAACAGCTTGATGAAGAGAACATGATTGTTGAAAGCTTGTCCATTTTACATTTTCTCTTTACATCGTGCAATAAAAAGGGAGCACCTGCAGCTTCTACTCGTGAGTGTAATTTTTGTATGTGATGTTAAAAGAAATCATGGGACATCATATTTGCTTCAGGAGCCCCTAGTTCAATCTCAAGTATACACTTCCTGCTCAAAAGTAACATTTTAGCCCTCTAAGAATACCTGTGCAGTGCAGAGAGATACATCTCAGCCTACAGAGTTCAGTCTTTGCTTCTCACGCGTTATTCAAACACAACAATATCTTATCGTTTCAGTCACTCAGGTAAAACAGACTTTTTTGTCCTGGATATTTTAACACAAATTGCACTAACATATCTTGTGCATCTCATTGTTTTGTGGCATCTACCTTATGGACAGATGCCAGCTGACTGCAACATCACTGTCACGCTGTCTCACTACTTACATTAACAAACACTCTTAACAGCACATCACGGGTACTTGAAATGTGCAGAAACCACAAACTTAATTATATTGGAGAATGGGTATGATCCATGTGAAATATGAGCTATTATTATTTAAAACAAAAAAATGAATTTGCTTTTTCTTATGGTAGATCAGGAAATCTGAAACTCTCAAAGTTGTATGGGGTTAAAACAGACCCCCATTTATTTTTTAAAAATAAGAATTTAATAGAAGCATTTTATGTGGCAAAGTATTCTTTCTCCTTCTTTCTCTCCATCTCCTTCTCCCTCTCTGCTTTTTTCTTCTCTTTTACTTAATTCCTTTTCCCTCCCACTCTCCCTTTCATCTGGAGGAGGAAGAAGTACAATTTGAATAAAGAAAAATATTTTTCATTTAGAATCCAAATGCTTTTACTACTCAGCTTGCTGATTTAGGGAAAAAATTTACACAATTTTATGGCTAATTTTTTTCTTCCTAAGCACCTGTAGATATCCTTCAGAGATCAATGTGTTTTTAAACATTGCTGCAAAACTTCTAATATTCTACACACAATTTGTAACATGCTTTAAACAAAGGCATTCTTACAGATGTAGTTGTAAAGCCTAGTGAAGAACTATTTTTTCAATGACTTTTATAAAAGCATAAAGTAAATGACAGTATACTATGTGTATAGATAAATAGATTATAAAGTTCAGAATGAAATTCAAAGTTACATTATCATTAATAGACATGATCTTCCCTGCTGATTCACATATTTCATTTCAAATATGAAGCTTGAAACATTCTTTAACATATAAAACAAAGCAAGAAACTAATCTTGTCCTTCATGCTCCAAAAAGGAGAATGGAGAATAATTCTGTATGTACAGGTTATTGTCACTACAGATTTTGATACATTAAATTCTGAAATCACTATAAAATTATGATTATGTGTTTTACAGAGTGAATTACAGGGGTCTCCACTGAGAATATAGCAAAGCCAACCATGTCAAAAATTGAGGTTTCACATTTTATTCTTATAAAACTCTTCAAACATGGCTATCAGAAGAAGTACCAGTATTTCAGAACAATCAGACATTTCCACAGACAGGACAACATTACAGACTTTTTTTACTACAGTAGTCACCCCTCTACTCTGTGCTTCTGGTAAGATTAGTGAGACCCAAGGGAGAAAGTGCCTAGAAGGTGCCAATGAGAGTATCCACTTTCTAAGTGGAGGTGATACAGAAAGTTTTAAATCCTTAAGCCTTAAAACAACCTAAGAAGTGATCTTATTCACTTCTACTTCTCCAGAAACAAGAGGACCCACAACTCCTTCCATTAGGCAATACTTTATATTTAAATATAACCACAATGTAAGCCACTATTATGTATGTACCCTCCTGTTAGCTTTATTTCATAATGTACATCCTGCTATGTTCTCTCTGCTATCTATATCTTGTTAGCTTTAATGTTCACAATCTGAGCCACTTTCTGTCAACTTTGAAGTCTTGATACGCACACATATACGTGCACACACACACACACACACACACACACACACACACACACACACACACACACCGTTAGCCTCCACTTTATCCTGTCATGCTACACGCACAACCTGTCCCTAGAGAAACTACGTAACCACAGGTCAACTGTGACACCCGCTTATCCATTAAAAACTTCTGCCTCTATAAAACTCTGCTTGGCTCGCCCCTAGGTCCCTCCCAATTTCCAAGTACAATATAAAAAGCTCCCCTTTTTGGCACTCGGGGCCCAGGTTTTTCAGAAGCGTGAACTTCCCTGGGCACACTGGTCAGTAATGTTTTGGTTCTTGCTCCACCTCTTTGATGCTTTTGTTTTTTCCCTGGGTTTAGAATTTCTACAACAGAAGAAGCTAAAAAGACAGACCAGCTGAGAGCTGTCTGGTGCTGTCCTAGCCCTTGTCCTGGCAGTCCCGGTGCAGTTCACGTGGCTTGGGGCATTCCCTCTCAGACGCATTTTTCAGGAGTAAACTTCAAGTGTTATCAGAGGAGATCAAGTTCTTTGCCACTTCACTGGTGATATGCACATGTTTTTTGGTTTAACTAACATAAAAAGCATAATAAACACACTTAAAATCTGAAATTGGAAATCTTTTGTAAGGACAATTTAGCATTCTTCAATTCCAAAGGCTGTATCGGGCGAGTATGTGAACACTGAATAGGCACATCTCTGCTTGGTTCTTCGGGGTTTGACAACTTTTATGAAAGCATAAAATGTTTCTCTTTCCTGGGATACAGTACCATAAGTCTCACCTCAGGGCCTTCGATCTTTGTCTTACCCATCCCAGGAATGGTCTTTTCCTCAAAATCAGCATCTTTTTTTCTTCCTTTATTCTCTACTCAAATATCAATCACTTTTTCAGGAAGTTTATACTATGCAACATTTCTAAAATAGCTTGTCACCTCCACTCCACACTATGCCATTTTATTTTCTTCACCTTACAGTATTTATTCTTTCATAAAATTTTATATTTCTTCTAAACTGGAAGCTCTACAAGCTGAATTGCTTAATTCTTCATAGTATCACTATTTCAGTGTTCATTATATACTTGTTGAATAAATAAAATGTAGGACTAATTTACTCTACCTTAAATTTTAGGTTTAAATTCATTTCCTCTTCTGTGGATAGGGGAGGGCTAGCACACTGTCACCCTTAACTCTAGGTGATACATGAAGTTCACATGGAAAAATCACAGCTGCAGGAATAGGTGGTTCAGATCTGATTTAAAATCATAGTGTATTGCATTCATATATTTACTGTCTACCATTTTACTTAGACCACTGATAGCACTTAGTTAAGTAAAGAGCCAAGAAGTTATACACACACACACACACACACACACACACACACACACACACACACACACACACACTCTTCTTGTTCTCTCATAAACTCTGCTTACTTTTGGAATAGGAGTGCATAGCTACTGTGCTCTAAACCAAACACCAGCTAAGGAAGAGAGGCAAAAATCAGAACTTTGGAAGCCATTTCACTGGAGCTGCCACCTGTCACTTAAATAAGAAGATGCTATCATCCATCTGTCCAGTCTGGTGAATCATAAGGTCTTAAATGCCATTTACTTTCCCCCAAATAGTGATTCCTAGCAATTTTTAGACCAAATAGTAATGAAGTGACAAGGTCTTTATTTGTTATTTGTTTACTACACCTAGAGCATTTTCTTTAATGTGGCGTACAACCCTTAAAATACAAGCACCAATTCACTGAGGTCTTTTTTTCAGTAAAGAATTTCTATCCCCCTAATTTAGTAGTTCTGTACATTACTCTTAGCAAATTTCAACTTCATATTTCTAAGCACTGTGTAAACATTAATTTACTAAGTTTTACCATGTTCTCTGCAAATTAGAATATTATCCTACTTTCATTATTTTAATTGAGAATCATATGGTCATGACAGAATCATATGGTCAAGGACACACAACAGAGAAATTGTTAAAAAGTAGAATTTTGAAAGTGGCTTCCCAGAGAAAAATCCATGAAAAAAGACCAAAAAAAATCTCTAAAATGTCATCTATTTTATTTTACTTAGTAGTTCTATTTTAATTTTGTTTTGGGAAGTTAAATATACTAATGGTTCAATTCAGATATGCCAAAATAATAGAGAGACTCCTTAAGAATATTATTTGGCAATTACTGATTATACACTACATTCCAGACACAATGCTAAGAGTTTCATTTGAAGAGATTATGTATGTATGTGAATATGAACGGAAACTTCTGACTTGTTCACCACTGTATTTATCTCTAGAGCCCAGAACTGTACTAACAGCAAGGTCTCATTTGTTGAACTAAATGCATGAAAGAGAAGCATTTTTGGGGCCAAATGGATAACCTGAACTGTGAAATAAAATCAGTTTATAAATCAGGGATATCTCATTATGTATTTGCTTTCAGAAGTAGAACAAAAAGAAGATATTTGATTTGACCTAGTACTATATATAGGATAGTAGTGACAACCTCTAAAATAAATCTCTTATTTTATTTAACACATATTTATTTTACACATAAATATGGAAAGGATGAAGAACAGATAGGGTCTTGTTTGAGAATTGACATCACGTTTTAATTTACACTTACTTTTTAACATGAGAAGATGTCTTATAATTGCAAGAAGATCTTTCTATGCATCTGTGACTTGTAGAAACACTTTACTATTCTTATTTATTGATGCCTTGACAACTCAATCTTTTGCTGAGTATGTATGTAGAAAATATTTCAAAATATGGGTATAGTGACTAACCAGAACATATATCCATCACTGTGGATTGGCTATCTGACAATTACTTGAACAATATTATCGATTCCTGGGAAATTCATTTAGGCATAAGGTGAGTTATGAAAGTTCTGAGTTGTTATCTATTACAGGTATTCATACTGTCAATTTTTGATTTGCATTATAAAAACATACTTTCCAATTTCATCTGAGTTGCCTTAAATTGGAGCCCAGCTACCACGCTCCACAGATAAAATCAAGAATACACTGTTATGGTTTATATCTAGATGTTCCCATGAAAACTCATGTAATCATAGGTGACCGTGTTATAGGGGTATTGAAGCTGATTAGCTGTTAGGAGGTGAGGCCTGTTAGAAGAGATAGGTTTTATTTACCTTCCAGGCTCTGCCCTTGACTCTGTCAGCTTCTGGGATACCATGTGTAGCTCTCCCCACAAGCTCCTTCCACCATACTTCCTGCCTTGGAGTCAGCCTACTGTGGACTGAAGTATGAGCCAAAATAAACTTATCCTCCCTTAAGTTGTGACTATTTGGTATTTTGTCACACAAGAAAGAAAGTAGCTTAGACAGATTTTGGTCTAAGGGATAGGGTAGTTGATGTGGAGTTACCTACCCATATGGTTTAAAATCCTTCAGAAGTGGTTCACTGGAATACGGTGAGGTTTGGAGATGCTGGTTGGAAAAGCTGCCCTAGAATGCTGGGAGTCAAACCTTATGAGAGACTAGTCAGAGTTCAGAAAGCAAGAATGTGAAGTGAAATGCAGACGATGAAGACCAGGGGGTCCAGGAGGTTTCTGTTGGGAACAAAGACTCCATGGCAGCTGGACTAGAGATCATGTACATCATGCTCCAGCAGAAAGTTTATCCACATTTTGCTCAGGTCCTGGGGTTTTAAAGGAAACTGTGAATAAGCGCAGCAGTTTATCTAGTAGAAGAAATTTCAGGCCATTGCAACACTGTGGATGTGGCATAGATACCGTTGAGGACTTTTAGCCAGTTTATATTGAAAATCAAGAGCTAGGCATTCATTTTAAAAGTTTTCAGTTTTTCGAGAAAGAAAGCTTGTGTAAAGATGAAGCGGGGGACACCTAGGTTGCTGAAAAGATTAGCATTAGAAAGAAGCCAAGTACTTTGGATCAAGATAATAGGAAAACTAGCTTGAGGGCATAAGAGAAATCACCAAGACCCCTCCCTCTCTTTGCTTGCTCAAGAATGCAAAAGTGAAAGACTGCTTTGAGAATACAGCCCCAGGTCACCCTGCTTGAAACTGGTTGCCTTGGGAACTGGTTCCCTAGGATTGGGTTCACAGTGTTCAGCCATCCGGGAACTTGGAGACATCTGCAACCACTATTCAAGCTTAAACATGTGTTGCTGCTTTTACAGGCATGTAGAACTGCATGACCTCTGGGGAAAGGGAGGCATCCACTCAGATTCTGGAAGGCCATTGCAGCATGCTTCATAGGGTGGGGGAGTGCATGACACTGTAAGAAAGAAGCTGTAAATGCAGTGGAGACCCCCAGAAATTTGGAGAAGAAAAGTACACAGAACATCTAAGGGCAGTCACAAAAAATGGGCAAAAGCCTGCCCAAGAGAGACACCATGAGGGTTGTAACCACAGACAATGCTATTAGGTGGAGGCCACCCAAGCCCTTCAGTGCAGGAATTTCAGGACCACTTGCCCATCAGGCTGGACATGGAACTATGGGATTTAATATTTACCCTGATATGGTTTCATTCTTTCTTTGGTCCCATCGCTTTCTATGCCTTGCATTCTTCCTTCTGGAGTGAGAAGGTTCACCCTGTGCCATTGTATATTTATTTTGATGTTTATAGGGGCTCAAAGATAAAAGTTTGTATTGAGCAAGAGAGACTTTCAACATGGACTTCTCAGCATCATACAGATGGATTAAATGCATTTTGTATAAAGAGATGTGCACGGGTCTTTTGGGGCCCAGGGGTGCCATGTTATGGTCTATAGCTAGATGTCCCCCTAAATCCCTATGCAATCACAGTTGGGGATACTATAAGGTGACTGGTATAATTGCTGATTAGCAATTAAGGTTTGGGGCCTGTTTAAGAGATAGGTCACTATAAGCATGACCCTGAAGGTTATATTTCCCTTTCCAGTTCCTCTGTTGACTCCCTCCCTCTCTCCTTCTATCTTTCCCATCTTTCTGTCTGTCTCTATCTCTGTCCCTGTCTCTGTCTGTCTCTCTCTCTCTCCCTTCTTCCTGGACACCATGCCCCTAGCAGTTCACCTTTACCAGGACCTTTCACTATGCCTCCTGTTTTGGATCTAGCCTATTGTGGACTGAACTATGCATGAGTCAAAATAAACTTTTCCTCCCTTAAATTGTGAATGTCAGGTACGTTGTCCCAGAAATGAGAAAAGCAACTAAAACAGTACCATTTTGATAAAAAAGAAATAAATGAGAGCACAAAATATTAGGAGATTAAATCATACCTTTAACACTACCTATCACACATGGGCTAATTACAACAGTCCTGCTACAAAGGCCAATAATCTCGGGCTGGAGATTTAGCTCAGTGGCTCTGGTGTCTCCCTGGCAAGTGCAAGGTCTCAAGTTCAGTCCCTAGTACCACATCTCACAATGCTGGACTTGGTGGCTCACATCTGTAATCCCAGCACACAGGAGGCGGAGGCAGGAGGATTGCCGTGAGTTCAAGGTTCACTTGAGTTATATAGTGAACTCAGGGCCAACCTGAACTACAAAGCAAAACCCTGTCTTAAGAAAAAAGAAGGTCTGTAACTTCACTTGTGGTTACCCTGTTGGAATGTAAAATGTACCACCACTGTACACTACACAAATTCTCTCAAATATAACTCACTAAAATATATCTTGTTGAGGAGTTCACATCGTTGCATTTATTTTATTCTAATAATTCACTTGAGATGCTTACAAACTTCGAAATAACATCAGTTCATTTGCTCTGGTTAAAGAATACAAAGCACAGCTTTTGTAAATATTTCTGAATGCAAATTGATTTTTGAGACAT
Source organism: Petromus typicus (assembly GCA_004026965.1). Lineage (NCBI taxonomy): Eukaryota > Metazoa > Chordata > Mammalia > Rodentia > Petromuridae > Petromus > Petromus typicus. The sequence continues at coordinate 134,663 of PVIR01000590.1, forward strand.
GTTACAGAAGTCTCTCTTTTATAATAACATGAAAGAGCCTCATGATTCTTAATTTTGATGCTGAACTATTGCTAGGATCCCATGTAAGTTTTAGTTTCCCTCTAAATATGAAGCTGAAATGTATATCTTTTAGCTGGAAGTTCAGCAATGCTAGGAAAACATTCTCAAGACCCATTGGCAAAGGAAACCTATGATGATGATATATTTGATTTTCTAGTATATTGGAATAAGGAATTAGATATAGACAACAGATCCACTTCTACCCGATGGCTCTGTGAGTTTGGAAAACAGAATTTGATATCTAAACTCACTACTACATTCAGAATTATTTCACATTCCTTTTTCTGTTTGTACATACTCATGACAATAATAAAACAGCCCCAGGTATTCCACTTGCAATCTCTATATAAGGTCCACTGACATGGTCTCTGTCAAATTCCACCCATAAGATTAAATGGAGTTAAAAGAAACAGTATGCTTGAACATGTATTTCTCATTTTTATTGTACTGTGACTGTTATTTCTTATTTATTTAGCCAAGGTAAAAAAAACAAGGAAGGTTTCCAGACTCAATTATAAACCTCCTGCTCTCCTATTTCTTAAGCATTTTTCCTTTGAATAATGTTGTTCGTGTCAATTGTCAAAATAGTAATTCTTTTTTTTATTGAAATCTTTATTGGTACATTACATATACGCATCATGATTGCACTCCATAAGGGGATTTGTACCAGTATAAGACACAATTTAATTAAAAAAAGCAATTCTTATAATTCTTGTAATTCAATGAAAATAGAAAGGAACAATAAGTAACTTATCTTATGAAAGAGGAAATTTCCATCTCCCATTTACCATAAAATTGTCATCTGATTCTGATAATTTTCATATGATATCCACAACGAGGCCTACTGTTAAGGAGGCTCCAAATTGTAGGAGGCAAACAGGCTGCAGATGATACATAGAAAAATTTAGTAAGTAAACACAGGTTTCTAACTATCTCTATAGGAGTTAATTTTTAGAAGGAATTAAATAGTAAACAAAAGTGTTGAGGGTAACATGCTTACGATTTTGGCCATCACTTTGAAGTATGAGAGTAACCGTACTTTCCACCCATTCATTACATTTCCTTCCAATTACATATGAATTTTATGTTTTCCCTTGAAGGCTGCTCTTAGTATTAATTTTAACCTTATTTCATGGGTATAAAAAATTTACAGAGAAGAATGATTTTCTACAGTTTTCTCTGGATTTGTCTTTCCATAAGCATCAGACAAATGACAACCAGCCTCACATCAATTTCTTTAAAAAGGTCAGTTTCTTATCCTTCCTATGTAATCGTGTTTATGGTGAACAGTGCTGAAAGACCCACTATACATCAATCTGAAGCACGTGGCATTTAATCCATGATGCAAAAGAGGAAGGATTTAGTCAGTACTGCTCAGGCTTCTACCCCCAATTATGTTATTTCTATGGTGTTCAAGACCTCGAACAAACACATTGGTCTAAAAACAAATACATTTGTATGAAAATAGTTCTCCAGTGCTCTTGCTGTTCAGCTGCTCTTGGCTAGCAGATGAGAATTCATATATAACATTTTGAAATTCTGAGTCATTTTGTCTTAATATAATAGAAGGAACAATTTGATCACAAGTGATGGACCTTACATTGCTTCTATTAAAAGTCAAGGAAGGGAGACAGGATTTAGCTCAGTGGTTTCAGCATCTGCCTTGCAAGGGCAAGATCCCAACTCTGTTCCCCAGTGACCACATACAATGCCAGGTGTGGTGACTCATGCCTATCAGCAATCAATACCACACACCACAATGCTGAGCGTGGTGATCCATACCTGTAATCCTAGCACAGAAAAACTATCTGAAGAAATCTGTTGTGAAATAAAATCACTTGTATTATGAATATGTTATACACTTTCAATATTTCCTTTATTTCATAAATTTTCTTATGTCAGTACCAACCAGAATAATTGAAGAGAAGAGATTTCTTACTTCTTCCTGTGTCAGAAATCTATCACTTAAAGTTCATAGAAAAAAAGTATATTTCTAGAAATTATTTGATTTTGTGTAATGGTGGGAAAGATACTTTTATTTCTATTTTAAAGATGAGAAAACAAAAGTACTGAGAAATTAAGTAACTTTTTTAAAGCTTTTTTTTCAAAGTGAGAGTCAAGATTCTAAATAATGAAGTCAGAAGCCAGAGACTCAGCCATTGCATTGTACTTTTTCCCTCTAGAGATTGACAGAGATGAATAATAGAATGAACCAATATTGGAGGCTGACAGCATAAATTCAAAGCCTAATTTTACCACTTACTGTGTATGTGACCTAGGGCAAGGCTTTTAGTCACTATTAACATTGTTTTGTATATTTAAATAATAGCTAAACTTTATTGAATATTAGCCTGAGTTCCAGTAATCAATGTTAAGTGTTTTGCATAGATTATTTCATTTTATTCTCGATATAATTTAGCAGTTGAATGTCTGTATTTCAGCTTATAAATCAATAAATTGAACTTACTCCAGATCAAAAATAATACATACAGAATATTTTGGTTACTATTTTATAAACAATTGAATATAATATCTATCTACATATCTACCTATCTATATTTAATATTCCTATATTTACATAAAATATATTATAAGTAATCTAAAGATGATTTACAATATATAAGCATACGGTATACAGGAAAATACTATGACATTTTAAAATAAGAAACTTGATATCCATGGACTGTGATACTTGTAAGAGTCAAGCCCATACCTTCAGATTCTGATTACTGACTGTGCAGTATTATTTGAGAAAGAATAGGCTCAGTAATTTTCCTACTGTTATAAGGTAAGTATTAAAAGAACAATTTCAATAAAATCAATCCCATTATAAACCATATTCTTAATCATTAAATTGGCTAGTACTCACTCATACTACTTCATAGAGCTTTGAACTGTGCTTTGGTTAGGATTAAATTAGGTAATACATCTGCGACAGATAATTGCATACATGAGCTTCACCAGCCACAGGCTTCCCCGACATTTGGTCTAAGAGTACGCTGGATGTGACCGCAACATTGTTCTGCAGGAGACCAATACAGGTATCATCAGCCAGTTAATGAAGACTACCGTCCCTTATGTTTGTGAGCCTATCTGTTCTATGAATGCATAAACAGAACAAAATCGCTGACTCTTTGGTGAGAAAGAAGGAAAGTCGCAATATAAATTTTTTCAGCATTCAGACTCAAAGTATTAGCTCTTCCTGAATCTTAAGCCTTCAAGACTTTTTACATTGGGACTGTTATCAGTTTCTGGTCTGAATCAAAACTAGAAATTAGAAACTTACCATTATTTCTCCTGGACTCTGGCTTGTATAATCATGAGTCAGTTCCTTATTTAAAATCCTTTCCAAACATGTGTACATACTATTGGTTATATTTCTCTGAAGAAATCTGACCAATACAGCATGTAAACTGCACCATGTTTATCAGACAGAAATAATCACTTAATGTTTCTTACACTATTTTTCCAATAAAAGTCAACATAAAAGCAATTAAAGGATACAAAATCATCCTTAAGCAAGAGGAAAGACAGATCCAGGGGAGGGGAATATTCTGAATGCACTGAGTTCATAAGAAAGGATAATTATTGAGGACTAAAAAGACTTCTCTATGGAACAGGCAGTGTCCCCGAGGTTTTCAGCTAAAAACTTCCTTAGGATGGCAAATTAAAGTTTTCTAATACATGTGAGTTACATTAGTATTCTTGAAATACCAATTCAATTACCCTAGCTCATCATTCATTGACACAGTTTCTGCCAAATCTCCTTCTGAATATTTTTGTTTACTTAGGGTTACAGCTGGGGAACCTGTTTTTCTCTCATCTTTCTAAAGCCTAAGAAAGCTGATACAGCTGGCAGAAGAATAAAAGGTAAGTTTAGTATTTAAGGAAAATAGAAAATAAAAGTCCAAGGGGGGGGAAGAATATGTAAGTTCTCCATCATACATAAGATTGTGCTTATACTAATTACACATGATCCATAGGACAGGACATTCAAAACTTGTTTTAAAAAGCAAATTGTTATCTTCCATTAGGTTGTATCAATAGAATTCTGCAAAATATTTTTCATGATAAAATATGCAGTGGTTGGTTTGATTACTTTTACTCTTATAATGAAAATTCAGTGTGAAAAAATTGCACAGGCAGGGGAGGAAAGACAAGAAAGAATGAAAGTTTAAAATAACCAACTTAATTAACTGAACAGTGACCTTTTTATGCAGGAAAAAAGTCCTATATGATAAAAATGTGTTGATTAGATATCTGTATTTTGATTTCATAAAACTTCCTTTGCTATGAACCCAAGCTACCTTAGAAGAATTGTTTATTCCAGAAACATCTTTGCTCTAAAACCTTAAATGATTTCAACTTAGGAGGCTACTGTAAGACACATGAATGTCAAAAGAAAGGAAAGATTTATAGATCCCTAATTTTTGCTTGTGGTAACATAGAATTAATGCATTGGTAAGAGAAAAAATGTATCTCATAATTCCTTCAAATATATGTCAATGTCTTGCCTCATATTCAAACTATGTTCACTTGTTTATCTCCTCAATATCTATTGTGGCTACTCATTCAGAATATTAAAATAGATCTCCTGTCAGTCTCCCTTGCATTGTAGTTTTCCTTAACTACTAACTAGATCAAGTCCAAAATTTTAACTTTATCACTACCATCTTATCAGTTATGTTTTCTGACAATAACATTCATCTGCATAGCTTCTTATTTTGCTCATGTATAAAGAGGGCTGATGTATAGAATTGTTGTCAATTTAGAGTAGGTATATAGTGTATATATTTTGTCAAAGATGCCAAAATATTTCAGGAACAGAAAAATAGTATTACTTTTATTCAACATACTGTGTTACCCTCATCAGGATATCTTAAAGGATGTCATATATCATAAAAAACCTAATACAGTACTGGCCCTTAGAGAAGAAATTGAAAATCTATGTGTAGTCATCTCAGTCAACTAAAGGGACTAAAGTTACTCAAGCAGCAGTTTGATGCTAATAATAAATATCTAGGAGACAATGGCTACCAATTTGAGCACTGCTTGCTATTTTAGAGGCCAAAGGTAACTTGCATTAATTTCATGCTATCTCAATAAATTTAGTAGTAAAGATTTATACAAGTTTTTTTTTTTTTTTGCTTGAAGTACATATATATTTTTTGGGGGTCAGACATACAGTATCTCTCACATTTAACTGAATTTTAATTCCTGTTCTTTGTGTTACTTGTATGTAGTTGCTATATTAGATATAGGACTGTAGTAGAATTGTAGTAGGTATGTTTCAAATTACTTTTTCTAGTACCCTTAAGAAATATTCAAAGGAAGATGACTGTTACAATTTTTAAAAAACTTCTCTGAGCTCCACTTTACTAGCAAATTTATCTCTATTTCTGAGTGGAAATTTGATTTGGTTCTTACTCAAAGACTATGAACAAGAAATAGTTCAAAATACTGTGAATAGAAAGAGTTCCAAAGTCTTTTAATGACTTCTCTAAGTATCTGTGTGCTGAAGACAGAAAAGTGAGACCAGAAGCTGTTTTTCATAGTTTCAGAAATTAAAGATTCTATCTTTTCCTTTACTCTTATTGATTTGAAAACAAAGTTTAAAAGAAAAAAAAAACCTAAAGAAAAACTAAAAGCAAACAAACAAAAATCAACCAAACAACAGATACAAAACTATATATACTACACAATATCTAGATATGTTCCTCCTGCATTTTTTACATCAGAGATACTTCACTGATTTAAAAGGTTGAATTGGTATAGAAACTTAACCTATAATACTAGACTAAGTACTGAGAAGAATGATAAGAAAAATTCATTTGACCTAAAGTGTCATAAGTGGAGCAGCAGGCCAAATTATACAGGCCACCATTGAATTCAAAACTGACTTCATTGAAAAGAAAGACTGTTTTCTTATTTAACTTCTGTGAGGATTTTTCTTCTTTTCTCACAATAAACTATGTGTGAAATTCCATAAGTGTTATTACCAACATTTATTCCCTATGGCCACAGTTTTTCCAATCTTTGTGTAGCCATATGCTTAATATTGTACTGCTCAGAATTCCTTTTAAGAATATAAATACAACTATATGATCATGTACTCTTTTCAATGCCAAAGTTTTTTTTAAAAAGAGAAAATTTCCAAAATGAGTACATGACAATATAGAAAACCTACTGTATAAAAAGTGTGCAATGAGTGTAAGGAAATATTCACATGGTCTTGGGAATCCTAACACGGCCTAGCATCTTGTTCACGGACACGTCAAGGGAAGCATGCCCACATATCTCATTGGTGCCTATTCAACCGTACATACAATAATTTCAACACTCCAGAGCTATACTTGTGAAATTTCAATACCTGAATTGCAATATTAGTTAACGCTGTTTTAATGGATAATGTTTTACTTGCCAACATTTTTTATCGAGATCATCATGGATTTGCCATCTGATACTCTGAAGAATATTTCAAAAGATAATGATACCCCAAAGTCTTCTCATTTTAATTGAGCACACATTTGTTATGGTTAATATGGAATTAGTTTGCCTATCTGAACTCTAACAAGTAGAACACATGAATTAAAATTAGCATGTGTGATCAGTAATTCTAACATCAACTTGATTGGCCTGAGAAATGCCTACCAGAGGAATAAAAGCATAGTTTTTGCTCCATCTGTGTGAGTCATGTAGACATGAACATGGGCTCTGTCTATGGACACTGCTTCATTCCATGCTTGTGGTGTTCTCTGCTCTGCTTGCTGATCTTCCTTTACTGACCACTTTTGCCCTGCTGTGCTCTTCCACAATGATGGCTGTTCTTTGGACCTATGTGACCATCAAAAATATCCCCTGAAACCACCAGCCAAATTAAAGCTCTTCTTTCTTAAGTTGTGAGACTCAAGTATTATTTCCAACTGACCAGAAAACTGACACAGTATGTAATAAAATGCACAAGAAACCAGTGGCATCTTGTGGGGAATGTTAACAGATATGAATCATATAAAGGCATTGACCACCCTCCACATGCTCATATTGTTATGGTATGAATTGTAACAGCAGAACAACTGATAGGGCATAAATCCCAGAGAACTACCAATTACTTACCAAATATTAAAAACTATGAGCCTTCTATCCTTTCAGCAATGTATTGGCGATGGCAGTGAGAATGTGGGAACAAAGTTGTAGCTCACACAATTCTTACTTTAGATCCAAACAAACAGCAGCCAAATGGAAATCTATACTAAAACCAATCCCATTTTCATTTAGTTTCTAAGAAGCTGTCAACTTTTTGTATGCATGAATTTTCCATATTTTCTTGTTTATCAAGGATCTATTTTCTTCTCTTTTCACTGGGGAAAAATTAAAGCACTTTTGCTAAAAAAAAAAAAAATCACATGAAAACATTATTTTCTCCAACATTTCTAAATATCTATTTCATGAAGTTTTCCCAAGATCTCCAATTCTATGACACTTTACTTGTTAACTAATCATATATCTCATTGCTTTACAGCTTTTGTTCTTAGCTAGAGAGTAGGATTCTTATTGATATAGTCCAGCTCGATACTAGAAATATAAACCCTTAAGACATTTCCCTTGTAGTTCCAGTTTCCTTGATAGCCACAAAGTCAGAAACTGAAGAAAAAATATTTCTCTGATGAAGACAACATATTTCTGTTCATTGACATGAATTATAGTTGTACATACTACTTATTATTGTTATAATGAAGACTACACTACACATGGTAAATGCGAGTCACTGAAAATTGACTGAGAAAAACAGGGATGGGGTCAAAGAACATAAGAAGCAAAAGAAAAAATAAAACTATGAAGAATTATCAGCTTCCAACAGTAAACTTAATCATTATATGCTGCAAATATATAGTAATAAAAATAAAAAAAAAAATTTTAGGGCAAGGGATTTAGCTTAGTGGTTCCGGTGCCTGTCTTGCAAGCGCAAGGACCTGGGTTCGATCCCCGGTAACCACATACAATACTGGGCGAGGAGACTCACACCCAGCAGCAACCAGTACCACATACCACAGTGCCGGGCGTGGTGGCTCACGCCTGTAATCCCAGCACTCGGGAGGCAGAGGCAGGAGGATTGCTGTGATGTGAGTTTGAGGCTGAGCTCAGGGCCAGCCTGAACCACAAAGCGAGACCCTGTCTTAAAAAAAATAAATAAATAAAATAAAAATAAATAAATAAAATAAAAATTTTAATAATGATATATTAGAGACAATACCAAGTTAATTAAAATGCAGGTTTAGTGCAGGCCAAAGCAGCTCAAAGAAAGGAAGTTGAATTTGTTTAAGATATTTTTTGATAGCAGAGCAAGATCAGCTACAATGAGAAATAAAAAAGAACTGACTCTGGTGCAAGGCTTGTTTCCAGTGTGGAAATGTACAATGAGTTCCGTGAACATACGGTTTGTTTCAGTGAATACCCATAACTACCATTTGGGGTAAGAACTAAGAAGAAACAGAAGATCAAAGGAGGTATGACTTACTCAGCTAGCAGCAGGAAGAGGCAGGATTCAAACCAAAGATTATTCTAACGTCCGCCCTTTTGTACATTAAAATTTGGCCTAAATTTCAAGTGTCCACAGGATTAGTTAAAAATTACTTATTTCAAAAAGACCAAAGTGTAAAAGAACCTTGTATTATTCTAAGACTTTTCACATGTTAACAAAGGATAAATTCATTTTATAGTCTAATCAGTTAATAAACCCTAATGTTTATGAATCAAAGTGAACTTGGAAATCATTCTAGTACAATCCTTTGGGTTTTAAATAATTTAAGATAGTGAATCCCAGCAGTTGAATCATATAGATTAGTAAGAAGATAAGTTTTGAGAAATAAAATATAAACCTTTGTTGCTGAAGCTGAGCAAAAAATATCTAGTGTGGGCAAGTTCCATGATGCCAAATGTTTTGGGTCATTTTGACTACATTTCAGTATACAGGAGAGTTCATAAAACTGACAACAACACACAGTATATACTTTAAAAATCAAGTGTTCAAAGAACATATTTTGCTTTATTTTCTAGTACCTGGAATTGAACTCAGGACTTTGTGCCTGCCAGGCTGGTGTGCTGCCCACAGAACTCCATTCCTGGCTTATAACATCATTTTAACAATGAAATGCAAATGCATAGGCTATCTACGACCATATCTGTGACAGGAGTACAAGATATAATTCGTCAGGAAACTTCCCATAACAGTCAGTTGTTAGTAAACTGTTTTACATTTTCTGATCACATAATTTTCTCCTTTAAATTTTCTATTCTAAATGGCTGATGAGTGAGGTCTCTAGCTTCAAACGTCTTCATCAGGAATCAAGAATTTTATGCACTTTGGGTTTCTCTTATAAGAGAAACAAAGAGATATTTAAACTCACGTGTCTGTACTAGCAAAAAAGAGAAGAATTTAGTATATAATGAATGAGTGGAATATATAAGGTACGTTTTAATGAAATCATTAAGAAGAGGTTTTTAAATTATTAAGAAATAACTCAAAAGATTTTTCCAAAGTGGTATTACGAACACTTAATCTTTATTTTAGTTTTTATAGCTGATGCACACAGAAACAGTGTTTCATTTCTAAAACCATGCTCCCATGAAGCTGAGCAGAAGGGCTGCTTCTAACAGAATTTTCCAGCCAAATTCCCGAAGGGCCCCCAACAGGCTTTCTCAATTTGTGGGCGCTGTCCTCTAACAATCTATTTCTTTCCAGACTCTCCTTGGAAACCAAAGATTTATGTCATTCTTTTCATATTTTAAAATGAAATTGGTCCCATTAAAGAAAAACATGAAAACTGAAAGCCTGTTTTTTATGCAAGACTCCATTCTGGCTGGACAAATAACTAATTAATACACCATATTCTGGAGACACCAGCAATGCCCCTCCTATCATTAGTTGGATGTTTCCAGAAATCATGTTCAGTTAAGGCACCTGTGATGATGTGCTGCTCTGAAAGATGGACTTGAAAAAGGAAAAGTAAATAAACACTCCATCAGGGTATAAGAAGGAGAAGCAGGTCTCTCTCTTTATAATGTACTTAGAGAACATCTGCTTAAATTCTAGAGTAAGAAGAAGTCATGGAGACTGGAAACATTTCTTTAAAATATGAATATTCACTCAGTATCCTGAAATGCTTTCTGCTCTTTGAGTACACTCAAACAAGAAGATACTGTAGCATTTCACTGATAGCTTATCAGAATAGGAGGACTGAATACAAAGGGCTTTCCTACGGGAGTTCCATGGTCATTGTTCTATAAAAATGTATGAACATATTGCTATAAACTCATCTTCACAGGAAGTCACCCGGCTTAATAAGCACAGACCTGCAAGTTAATATTAAAATTCACTTTGATTTCAGCAGCAACAAAGCTGATCCAACGAGGAGCTATTACATAAAACCCCTGTTATCATGTTCGTCATCACCGCACTCAATAGAGACTAATGCCAGCACCAAGAAGCCAGCTCTCAGATCACCTCAGGAAATATGTTACCCAGATGCCCATCCAAATAACAATGCACTAGTGAGATGGCCTTGTTTATTTTATCAGAATGGCACTCCCTTAATTTTTCAATTCTCTTTATTGATGTCCTCTTTCATGTATAGGTCTATTAGATTCTACTTCCTCTACTGTCCTCCCAGGAATTGGTGCTTGCCAACTACAATAAGTTGTTTTGACAACTTGTCTAGCTATACAATACTCTGTTTCTTTCCCTCTGCAGTCTTTTTGGCTTCAAATGAGTGCCTTCAAAATATAGCAGAACTATCCAACCCAAGTATGCAACAGGGGGGAAAAAGCTTTCTCTGCGTTAAGTGTTGTCATGCCAAAACCATAATCTTTCATGTGCTCATAGTTCTCTTTCTTTAACTCTATTTGTATGGATAAATCCCTCTGCTATCTTGTCTACTCCTGCCTTAATAGGGAATGACTGCCGTGACTACCCTCATCTAGCCACGCCATTCACCGCCAGCACCTCTGCTCTCCTCTTGTGCTTCAAGAAGAACTGATTAGCACTTTGCATAATTAACCTGATTAGCACTGTGCATAATCAAACTGATTAGCACTTTGCATAATTAAAAAGAAATAATAATAATAACAATAATAAGCACTAAGTATATCAAAAGCTGTTAGTCCCACAGCCCTTTGGTTACCTCCAACATTAGTTCGGTGCGGACTACTGTGCACCTTCACACTGAAATCTTTAACTCAAAAGTCAAGAGAATAGATTAAAATTCTTTCAGTGTCTAGACCCATTACTTTTTTTAACCCATTCTCAGTTACCAAAATAATCAGTTCCTTGCCAATACATATCTCCCTAAGTTTTGGTCTTCACACACTTTATCCATGTTATGATAGAAATGAAAGGGGGGGAGGACATATTTGAATAAGATTAAAGTCCAGAATGTACGCTGCTTGTGTAACTACATAACGATTCCCAGGCATTTTTTTCCGAGGTGATACTGAAATAAATAGAAAGAACTAGATGATTTAACAGGGAAATTTGGCTTTGTCATGTATTTTGTCATCCAGGTTAAGATACTCAGCTTTGGAGAACCTCAGTTCTCTCTCTTGTAAAATGGAAAAACAATGTCAATTATGCTACCTAAAGGTTACTACAGTAAAGTGAAATGAAAATTTAGCTAAGTGCTTTGTGAACTGCAGCAAACTACACCTATATGAGGTATTCCATTCTAGATCCCTAAATTTCTCATACTCATATTTTATTCCATACTAATAGATAACCTTTAGTTAGGATTTCTCTTTATCTCTCATGATCTAATAATATTGTATCTGGAATTATATTTTAAGTTTTGTCATGCACTGAGCATTGGTGTCTGTTTCTTTTGGTAGACCAGGAACTCTAAGAGAGAGATTGTGGTGCCAATTTTTTGCCCTGCAGACAGCTCCCATGGTGGGAGAGAAACGTGATGAACACTCGACACTTTTGTCACAGTTGGCTTGAGGAACTGGATGGCAAAACACGTTTGTCACTCTGCATTCATCACAGAACTACTGTAGGCAATTCTGTGGGATTGCTTCACTAACTATATGGTGGAGAGCACAAAAGGGTTGCAAGGACTCATAACCACTTTTTTGACCACTGAAGTCAATTATTCACTTAGTAATTTTTGAAATATGGTGTCTAACAAATGGCCGTTATTGTGCTACACACTCAATATAGCACTGGTGAATTTCAAAAGGAATTGTTGTTGGTTCTTGTCAAGGAACTTACAGTCAAACTATCTTTTAGGGAAGTTAGATTAGCCTGTAAGAGTTCCGGGTTGAGAGTGCCACGAGGAAATCTTAAGATTGCTAAAATGACCAACTGCAGTATACCTAGTAGCACAGGACCACTTAGACTCTGTCAGTTCAAATGAGGAACCCAAATAAAAAGTGAGGATTCCTTGGCCAATCATCCATTTTACAATTCATTTAATTCAAGAAGAAAAAGGCTGCTGTGGAGATTATTCAAGTCCAAATGTTCCTGGTGAAGGTGCTTCCAGTAATTCTGGGAAAGAAGCCAATCCTCTAGTTTTATATGTAAATATTTTAAAAACACTCACATATATATAAGCACAAAGGAAAGGTCAGGAAGACGTAAGTTCTAAAAAATCTATTTTAATAATTTTTTCTATAACTGTCCACAAAAGTTTGGGCTTTTTTTGTAGCCTTACATTTTCTTTTACACAATACACCTGCTTTTTTTTTCCTAAACTAAATATTTCTTCCATCTAATGACTCTCTTTATTAGACAGCATCTAATTTGCATACATTTACATACAATTTAACTGCTAGCTTGTGAGAACAAAGAAATGGCTTTGTATTGTACTGAAGGACAATACTCAGTAAAGGAAGGTATAAAAACCAACCAGCTTGGAAACTGTGTAAGCTCTTTGTTTCAGATATACCAAGTTTTTCTCTCTTTGTCTCTGTCTCTGTCTTGTCTCTGTCTGTCTCTCACCTTCTCCTCAGCATGCTACTTCAAGGAGGCAAAAATTATTTTATCAAACAATAAAAGAAATTACTTTAGCTGTCTACCCACATCCCAGCTTAGTTTCTACAATACAGAGGTTCAAGCTCCTGGAATCTACCAAAACTTGCTTTATTATCTTTGACAGATTCAATCCTTTCACATATTTTGTTCTGTCTTATTCCCGAAACAGGCTAGGATTCTTCTGTAACAAAGCTCTGACCCAGTGCCGATGTGTGCTGCCACTAGCCTTCTTTCCGAAGAGACAGTGGAATATAATACACAGCTCTCTAGTAAACAATGCATACCCACCATTCCCTTAACAGGTGAATAGATTTTACTTAGACTGCAGGTATTTACTGTACAAACCAGCTCTTCAAGAAGAAATGGTTTTCACAGTTAACTGGGCGTTGATAGGAAAGAAAATGAATAGGAGGGAGTATATGTGAAAAGAGAAGTTAAAGGTAAAAGAATACCTAAGTCAACTGCTTTGCCACATGGCAATGCTTTCCTTTTGTAGATCTCTAAATCCATATGACATCTTGAGAATACAAAAAAAGAAATAAACTTGGAGGCCAGAGACCGTTGGTTATCTTATCAAAATGAATTCTCATATTCTGTGGCCTTGGGTGAGTCATGATGCCTCTTGTCTGGTTATCTCATTCTTGATGCAGAGAGAGGGAGGGTAAAGAAAACAGTCTTAAGGAGTTCGTTCAGTGTTTTGTAAATATTAAACATTGAAAACATGAAATAAGTAATAAAGCTGTGGCCAAAACCACCTGAAAATAAACACTAGGGAGATTCATGTTTCTGAAATGTCACATGGGAAACATCAAAAAAAAAAAAAAATGAAGTGTGGTACACAAAAATGCTTCAAAAACATAAGAGCACGGCACAACTGAGAAACCATAAAGCCACATATAAATTGGCACAACAGGCTCAGTGGAAATATCTTTCACATCCGAGTGCAGAAAGTGGCCATGGGAGATGCTTTTCTTAGAAAATACATTTAATATCATTAAGTTGGCCTGTTTTCTGCATCTGATAAGGCATATTTACAATTTTAATGACAAAAAGGTGTGAACTTGTCAGTGATAAGTGAAGAAATTCTACCACACTGTGGGGCTGAGAATGCCCACATGATTTGGAAACTTCAGCAGCAAAACAGATTGCACCATTCCTACCAGTGATCTTGAAGCATGTATGATTTTCCACCTGGTGAGAAGAAGCCTGAGTTAGAGACAATATCAGTACTGGACTGCTGGCATAGATCAACTCTGCCAGCTTCTGAACCCAGAAGCAAAGATGAATATTGATCAAAAATAACATTTAAAAGGAGTGTTCAGACACTGTACTTAAAGAAAAAAATCTGGATGTTAGCTAGATTAAGGACTGAAATGAATAGTCAGGACTTCTCCAACCAGCTGAAAACCATGGCTTGGTTCTCAAGGAACTGACAGAGGACCTGTCTATGAGAAAATGAGGTCAACACCTCATGAGTACAGTAGTGTGTATCTTTCATGGACTGTGAGTCAATTTTATATAAAATGTGAGTGTGATAATTGGGCATTAAACCCAGTGCCTTCACACTCATCTACATCCCCAGCACCATGACCTGTGACCCCTGCAAAGTCACTAAGTTGAGGCTGAGCTCAAACTTTTCCATCCCCTGTCTCAGTCTTCCAGAGTACTGGGATTCCAGGCATGAGATTCTGGGATCCCACTATGGTTGGCTTATGTGAAAATTCTCTTTCCAAGACTCAGATCATTCCTGTTAATACAGATTTAAGGTAGTATTTGTTTACATGTCATAGAGCATTATCTATTGATACATGGCATCAGACTGATATTTTACAGTCAAATATACTAAATTCTACCTTGTTTATTTCTAAAGCACCTCTTAGTACTAACTCAGCCAACATCACCTGTGCTGGAGGTGGTTAAGATCCACCTCCTCAACACGTTACCACGGTGACAAAGTACTGACCTAATTTACACACACCTGCTGGGTTAATTGGGCCAAAATGAAAGGTGATATATATGCTCAAATCCAAAACTGATTTTTTTCCTTAAAATTCAATATTTGATTTTTTAAAAATAAGCAGTTTCTGAAACTAAGCAACATACTCCAGGTGTGCATTTGCCAGTTAATATACCCTGAATGTTTCATGACACTTGAGTAGCAAAATATAGTGAGTGATGAATACAGATCTTTTCTGTGCGCAGTGATTAGTAGAGTAAGTGATCTTAATCAGTGAGCACAGGAAGTGTGCTTCGAGGGTCAGGCTACCACCTTACAGCTAACGGGGACATTTCAATTGTGCCAAGTTAGCACCTAGCATCTGGGTCATTCTGGAAAGCACACATTCGTTTTGGAGAAAGCTGCTCCTCCTAACCCATGGCAGCCTGCAACATCTCTTGGACAAAAGCATCACTGACCTCTGCTTGACCTCTTCTCACTTCTGTACTGATTCCTCCCACACCACCCAGAGCTTTTCTTTAAGCCAAAAAAGTTTTATGCCAAAAATCCATATGAATATGACTAAAGAGATACCTAAGAATCTACTGAGAATATAGACAGCATTTCATAAATGGAGGAGCAACAAAAGCCTCACAAGTGCGTACAACTTTGACTCATCTGATGGAAATTTATCTTAATGTCACGGTCAGAGATGTTCAGGAAAACATTATATCACAATGCTATTCATCATAGGTTCATTTTAATACAGAAAAAGTTGGAAGTAATATGTGTGTACAAGAAGAAATTAGCTAGGTAAATTATAACACACACATTGCATGGAATATTATATGATACACAGAAATACCACACATCACAGAAATATTCTTCATGCACAGACAACAAAAACAAATGTTTATATAATGTATTGATGGTTGAAAAATCACAATCCACAACTACATGTGGAGCATAATCCTATGTCTTGATGCATATATATCATATCAAAATATTACTAATATCTTTAATCATTAATAATACCATGGATAATTTTGTCTTTTTCATTTTTCATGTTTTCTAAATACTTCTACATTGATAGTGTGTTACTTTTACAATACAATGAATAAATGCAGAGCCCACCAAAAACGTACATACAATTCAGGAAAAGAAAAGTTGTATGATTTTTGGGCTGGGGATTTAGCTCAGTGGTTCTGGCGCCTGTCTTGCAAGCACAAGGACCTGGGTTTGATCCTCGGTAACCACATACAATACTGGGCATGGAGACTCATGCCCAGCAGCAACCAGTACCACATACCACAGTGCTGGGCGTGGTAGCTCATGCCTGTAAATCCAGCACTCGGGAGGCAGAGGCAGGAAGATTGCTGTGATGTGAGTTTGAGGCTGAGCTCAGGGTCAACCTGAACCACAAAGCAAGACCCTGTCTCAAGAAACCTAAAAAAAAAAAAAAAAAATTGTCTGAATTTTTTTTTTTTTAAAGATCATGCTACCCTCATGAGGAACTAAAGGATGTCATATAGTAGAAAACCTACTATACTTACAGTCCTTTTGTAAAGAAATTGAAAATGCATATGTAGTAATCTGAATGATCAGGGTTATGCCAGCAGCAGTTTATTGTACTAATACATGTCTGAAAGACAATGCTCGCCAGTGGATCACCTCTTG
This sequence comes from Petromus typicus, assembly GCA_004026965.1. NCBI lineage: Eukaryota > Metazoa > Chordata > Mammalia > Rodentia > Petromuridae > Petromus > Petromus typicus. The sequence continues at coordinate 151,357 of PVIR01000590.1, forward strand.
TAATTAGTGGCCAAAGGTAACTTATATTAATCTCATGATGACTCAATAAATTTAGTATTAAAATATTTATATAATTTTTTCTGTTCCTGAAGTGTGTATATATTTCTGGTGGACTTCATATTATATTTAAAAATGAAAGGTTGGAAAAAATACATTTATTATCCTTTCCTTCATTTATATTTCACATTTAACCTATTCTTATATTTTGTCAGCTGCACTCATAAATTTAATCGATGTTAAACTGAATTAATGTTCTTTAATAAACAAATATTTAAGTATTCAAACTGAATGGAATCTTCACTTATTTACAAATCTTACAAAGACTAGGGCCTTTAGAACTCAAAGTCTCTAAGCTACTTTTCAAGCTTAAAAAAAAGTGACCTAGTTGCTTTTAATAATGATGAATACTTGAAGTTGACTTTTCAAGATACAAATAAATGTATTTACCACCAGGATACTACAGCTTGCTTAATGTAAAACTTTTACATTTGATTTCATTTTTACACTTATATGGTCTTACAGATAATAAGTGCTTCTCTTAAGTAAAATTAACATTATCATATAATCTGAATTTGCTGTTAAAAATGTCTCACTAGGGGCTTGATTTATTCAATGATGCTTTCACTGATTTAATTATTGCTTAGACAATCAAAATATAATAATTTATTCTTATAAGTAATATAGTTTCTTGGGAGTTCCCCATGTTACAAACAATAGACATCATTGATTGATGAATGGAGAACACTAGATCTATTGTGACATTTCAGATCTCACTTTAATACAGAAATTTTAAAAATCTTAAGCCTTAAAACACTCAGGCTTTCATTTGCTCTTACTTGGCCAGAAACAAGCAGGCTCACAACCCCTCCAAATAGGTAAGGCTTATACTTCAATATAATTACAATCTTTGCTCTTTTTGTTAGACTTGAAGTTCTGATATATATATGTGTGTATATGCACATATGTATGCATGCATATATATGTGCATATATAAATGCATCTATGCATATATGTGCATATACAAATGTATCTATGCATATATATGTATGTATATGTATGCATATATATGTGTTTATACATGTATGTATGTACACACACACACACACACACACACACACACACACACCGTGTTAGCCTCAGCTTCACCATGAGTGTCTTGTCGTGTTAGACCTAAACATCCTGTTATGCTATATGAGCAACCTGACCCGAAAGAAACTCCATAATGACAAGTCAACTATGACAGCTGCATATCCATGAACAACTTCTGCCTCTACAAAACTCTACTTGGCTCGCCCCTAGGTCCCTCCCAATTCCCAAGTACAATATAAAACTTTCCCTTTTGGGGCACTGAAGGCTCAGGCTTTTCAGAAGGGTGAACTTCTCTGGGAGGACTGGTCAGTAAATTATTTGTTCTTGTTCCACTTCTTTGAGTAAAGCTTTTGGTTTTTTTCTGTGATTCAGAATTCTACATCACAATCTAGCTTTTTCAAAAAATTTTAGTTCCAGTCTCTGATCTGTCTTCCTAAAAGTTCATGAAACCAAACAAACAATTTTTAAAATTTCAAATAAAAAATAGAAATTTTATTTTCATTCATAGAAATGTTAATATTTTAAAGTGTGCAGTATGCAAAAATAAATTTTATTTAAATGAAAGCTGTCAATATTAAAGAGGCTAAATCTTCAATGTGCTAGAAGAAAATATGGGCAATTATTTTATACAGTAGTTTTTCTATGCCATAAAGTAAATGACTGATAAATGAAATGATATAAAAAAGACTCACAAAATTAAAAATAAAATTAGTAATTAAGATGTATTTTATTACATATTACAGAAAAATTACTTTCTATAATAAACACGGGGGATTAAAAATCAATGAATGATTTTAAAATTCAATTAAAAATGTAGAAGTATTTAACATCCAATTTACAAAAAAAGGAATATGAGGGCTGGGGAGTTAGCTCAGTGGTTCCGGCGCCTGTCTTGCAAGCGCAAGGGCCTGGGTTCGATTCACCGGTAACCACATAACAATACTGGGCGTGGAGACTCACGCCCAGCAGCAACCAGTACCACACACCACAGTGCCGGGCGTGGTGGCTCATGCCCGTAATCCCAGCACTCAGGAGGCAGAGGCAGGAGGATTGCTGTGATGTGAGTTTGAGGCTGAGCTCAGGGCCAGCCTGAACCACAAAAGCAAGACCCTGTCTCAAAAAAAAAAAAAAAAAAAAAAAAAAAAAAAAAAAAAAAAAAAAAAAAAAAAAAAAAAAAAAAAAAAAAAAAAAAAAAAAAAAAAAAAAAAAAAAAAAAAGGAATATGATTGGCCAGTGAAATTTTAAAATCTTATTCCATCTAACTACTAAATTAAGAAAAGTTAGTAAGGACAATTGTGAAATACAATTTACACTGTTCAAATTAGAAGAATAACTGTTAAAATCCAGTATTGATGGGTAGGAAAGCAGGAATTTTCAGATACTCTTAGTAGGAATATATATTAAAACAAAATGTTTTTAAAGCAAATTTTAATAGCTATCACCATATTAATCTATACAAACATGTAGGAAATCAGACTTTGTAGATATCAAAACAAATGTAGTTAGAAGCTGTTTATTGTAATAATTGTTGATTAGCCACAAAAGTGGAAATAATAAATGAGGCAGTAAAAATGTATTTTTATATCTATAAATGGAAATAAATTTTTCTACTATGTGCTTATACATATATATTTTTTAAAAGGTACACTTGTTCACTGCAGTAATATAGAAAAAAATGTACTGTATAGAAATAGAGATAACTGTATGGTTCAATTCTTCATCCAGCACTTGTGCAGACCTACCACATACACTGTAGTAGCTGTCTACTTCCTATTGTTTGAATAAACAAATGCCTAAAAAGACAATCTGTAAATAATCTTATAGTCTGAACAGTATATATTTTCATATGTTCTACAAGAATATATTTGAGACAAATATTAATTTTGAGCATTTACACCTATGAAAAATCAGCATATCTCTGTTTTTTTGTAAGCATACTGGAACCGTGTCTTTAAAATCAAAGTAGAAAGTATATATGCTGAAAATTCTGACAAGCCAAATAAACTACAGTGCTTTGAGTCACAGCACTTTTGCTTTGCTGAAGTCTTGAAATATGCTAAACAAACTGATTAGAAAAGTATTTTTGATACACTTCACTACCTGGCAGTTTATGATCCATTTTTTAATCTGTCCTGATACATGTTCTCATATATACCCAATGTCAAAATTAGTTTATAATGCAGGTGTATATTGCCATGAGCACTTTAAAAGTGCGTGAAATTCTATAACATTTGCTAGGGTATGATACTTTGTATCTAGTTTTTCATTTAATATCTGAAATTTCAATATAATAATAAATTCCCATTATGACTTAATATTCTTGACCCATGGGGCCAGGGATTTAGCTCAATGACACTGTGACTCCCTGGCAACCACAAGTTCCTGAGCTCGAACTCTGGTACTGCGAAAAAAAAATTTTTTTTGACATAGGGATATATATTTTTAAAAGCAAAATTTCTCAGTTATGATTTGGATGACAATTTTACAGCCATCTAAATTACACAGTGAAAATTGTACAATGTGACATTTCTGGGAAAGCAAGTAGTCTTTTCTTCCATTTCTGATTTCCATTTTTGTGATAACTACGGAGCTATGGGAATTTCCTTGGCAAGGTTCAATGGGGTAACTTTTAACAATGGTGTGCTATTAATCACACTACAGTTTGGTCTATAATCAGAATTTGGTTACTACCTATTAAAACCTATATTAATAGATGTTGTTCTTTAGTGAAAAATGAAATCTTCTCACCTAAAATCTTAAACAATTTTTCAAACTCTTACTTGACTCTTTTTCAGATGCTCACAATAGACTGTTCGATTCCTTGTGCATGTTTTATAAAACATCAGTGGAGGTCATGGTAATACTATTATTTGGTATAGTATCAAGCATAATAATAATGAGGTAAATGCAATGTTGATTAAACTCAGGAAAATTCAATAAATTTAATCAATTTTAATAGTTTATTTCCATACTCCTTTGTGGTAGTTGTGGATACATAATTAAATTTTGAGTGAAGCATTTTAGAAATTTCTGTCCCAAAATAAAAGGAAACATGAAAACATCTGATTTCTCATGCTCAAGGACAGTGAAATGGAAAGATAACTGCATGTTCCTAAAATGTTGTGTGGTAAATATTGAGCTATTATAAGATGAATACAAAACAAAACCAAAGAACCTAAAAATACTGTTTTGCTCTCCATTTTCATTTTCAGTTTTGATATTCAGAAAAAGGGAAAAAAAATGAATGATTTTAAAATGGGTTTACTTAAGGAATGAATGACATCCAAATATTCCTGTGGTTCCAAACAGTACTCCCTGGCACAAGAGTGGACAAGAGAATTTCTAGAAGTTCAGTAAGGAATTCAATTTCTTCTTTTTAAACTCAACTTAACTTCTGCTTTTACAAATCAGACAAACTTCTACAATTTTTAATGAGATAAACATCTTTAATACAGTCTAACTTGCTTATCAGTGCCAGATTTACTACTAGGATAAATACGAGAACTGACTAATTACTTTTGGTTTTCCAATTACATGTTTTAGTCAATAGAGAATATACCTTTTTTACCCAGAACTACTCTAAAAAACACAGTGTTTGAATGCACAATCCTAAGCAACATGGAAGAATCCAGTTATCATATTTCTGAGACCTTCCTTGACTGACTCCTTTATATTAGTCCCTGGGCAATATTATTTTTCAAAAAGGCCACTTATGACTCTACTCTCTACTGCCAGGCATTATCTATCAGATATTTTTCTGCTGTACTTCAGGAATAGCACCTACACCTTTCTAGACAAATTTATATATTTATTACTCTACTTAGAGTCTACACATACACTACCATCACCACCACTGTGTCAGCTTGCTAAGCTGAAGGATCTTGGTCTTCAGATGTCTCTCTGACTCTAGTGCCTGGGACCAAATGTTAATTATAATTATTTATCCACTGTTGAAAGTGAGGAATGTGCCACCTAGTAAAAGAATAACTTCTTTTTGATTTTGGCACAAGGCAAACTAAAATAGATTAATTCAACATCTTCTGTATGCAAATCATAGTTTTGTATTATAAGTTACATTGTATTTAACAATATTGTTATATCAGAGATTCTCATTTTCGTTTTTTTAATACTTTTCATTCTCTGATATGGATGTCTAATTCTTATTTCTAAATTTTTCTTTCCTACATGCATATAATTATGTTTTATTCAGATGAGCAGTGTAACAAAAGAGCCAGAAACTTAAAGGAATTGCCCAATAGGTAAGATTTATAATGCCTGATATATCACTTTAGTAATTAGATATTTTAAAAATTCAAACTGTTGGTTTATTGAGTATTTTTAAAGAAAGCACACCTGTATTCTACAATCATAAGGCAGACAGAAGGGTCAACAAATGTTTCCAATTATATTTCATTCCTTTTATAGAAACGATTCTACTTTGCTCACTGCTCCATCTGCTCATCCTCACCCTGGTAGTGATCTACTCCATATTTACTAGACAAGAACAACTTTCGTATAGATTTAGAATCCACTTGGAGGAAACGAAAGCATGTTTCATTTGGCCAGCACTGAGTTTAATCCTATCTCAGCCATTTCTTTTCTTACTACAAAGAAGTGAAAGTAACTCAACTTTCTAAGTTGACTCTTACTCTTTTGATCTTGTCCTGGATACCTAGATTTCTGGTGATCACTTAATTTTGTTTACCTGACTATGTAATCTGCAATAAAGATCCTTCCAATGCTAAATACAGAGATCAGATTAACTTACTGTCTGCAGTCAATCCCTTAGAACAATGTTTTTCTTCACCTACAGCACTAAATTTCAGGTATAAACTTGGCTTACAGAGACTTCGGATCACTATGAAAAAAGTATTTTCTGTAATTTAAGATTTAGGTAAAGTCATGTGAAAGGACCATGAGCTATAAAAGCACATTGGACCCTCAAAACACGAGTCACAAAAAGCTGGATGACTCCAATGTCTGATTTTAATTTTGCAAGGCTCCAGTGGAGTGACGATAATCTTGTTGGTTACTAAATCTGTGTCTCAAGTTCATTATCTAAAATAAAAAGAAGTTGCAGTAGTTTAAAAGGGTAGGGAGAAAAAACTGAAAATTCAGTTCACTTAATAAAAATACCAAGGGGTTAAGTATTCTTTCAGTAGTTAATAAACCTTTGCCATATCTATGATCATGTCATCAAATATTCTAAAAATGGGAATAAATAATTCTTACAGATTAGGAAGAGTTTATTTAAATTTGAATTTTTTTCTCTAAAACATTGAATTTGTGTACATTATAGTTCAGTAAAATCAGGATATAAATGATTAGGTTATTCATATATAACTAGGCAGAAAGTGAATGGAATTTATCAATAACTACAATTTTCATAAAGAACAAGTGAATAAATATATCACAAAAGGCAGCATTCTAGATTTGTTTAACTGATACTTTAAATATTTACATTATTAATATTAAGTTCTTACACTACATATGGATAGAGTTGTTATTGAGGAGCATGTGACTCAAAAATAAATATTAGCCATGACTACGTTATGAAGAGTTTATATGTGTGTTCCATTCGGAGTCCATAAGCAATAGCTAAAGCAAGTAATATAAATGGTAGAGTAAGAAAGATCTGTACATTAGATTGTATCTTATTATACTATTTTTTAGTAGAATTGTGATGATGGTGATAGTACCAAGAAGAGAAGAAAAGCCGATTTTAATTTCAGAGTACTTTGGCTTTTCATCATTCAATTTACAGTTAAGGAAAACTGTCCTAAACAAATGAAAGGTCAGTAGCAAATTCACAGCCAGAGAGTGAAAGCACAAGAAGTTAAAACTGGATCTGCTATTTTTAATCCCTGTATGGTTTCAATATTAATGTATTGATTTATTATTATCTCAAGTCAGGGAATAGTAATATTGCTAAAATAAATTATTCCAAGCTAGTGTTTAAAATGCTGCAATATACCCTTTTTATAATACTAGGGATTGAACCCAGGGCCTTTCTCAAAGTGACACCCCTAGGTTATTTTTCTAATTTTAAAACAAAGTCTTGGTAAGTTGCTAAATTGCTCAAGAAATGATCGCACTTAGATCCTCTAGATTCAGCTTCCCAAAATGCTGAGATTGCAGACATGTACTACCACACTGGGCACAAATCAATTTAAAAACTTTTAAAAAATGTATAATGGGCGACATTCCTTTGCATACCCCTTAGTTCTGTACACAGAATACTGGCAGTGAAAAGGTGCTCCCAAATCTGGGAGGTGAACTGTGTACAGGAAGAAAAAGAATAAGAATTTAAAGATGGGATCAGGTACATTTGGTACAAGGGTCACTGACAGAATTGACAGAAATACATAGAAAATCTAACAAGATTGGAGGAAGCAGTGTGCATCTCTGTGAATAAGTATTTTATGATGAATGATCATATAATACTTTGCAGAATTAATGCAGAGTTTGCAGAGAGAAATGCTAACCCAATAAACAGGTATCTACCAGTTTGTTTGTAAATGGGGTCTTTTCATTATCTTTCACTCTGCCATTCAGTCCCCACCTTGACTCATTTGCTCCTACTCACAACGTTTAACTTTCTCTGTCTAGTAACTTGAGTCCTGTTTCATGTTTATTCAAGATCCAGTTTAAGTCTCTCATCTTCTTTGTGGCTCTGAAATATTTCTGCCACCAGCAAATACCTTTAGCATTTAATGATTTTGTTTCCACAATGGTAAATAGGTTTCACTTTGAAGTTAACTTCCATCAGTTGGAATGGTCTGTCAGGAGTGTCATCTATAGGAGGATTCAGCAATCAAATTCTGACGAGGGGCCAGAGACAGCCATAGTGGACTGGTGATGTCCCTCACTGGCAGGAAAGGGGAATCATGAGGTCTAGAGATTTCTTTGACATGGAAAGTGCCTATTTTGGTATTTTAAATCTGTGTCATGCGTCTTCAAGTACACTGTACGATTGCTGTACCCAGGTACCACAGATATTTCTTTGTATTCATAGCATCTAGTTAGGCCTTTGAAAATAAATACCTGCTGATGATACAGCAATGACCTTTTAAAGATTCATTCTTACTAGCAATATTCAAACACTCCATCTATCTTTCAGTTTTCACTCAAGATATCATCAATATTTAATTCATTGTAAAGGAACCTTGTAAAGCAAACTACAAAATTTAAAACTATGTTGTTTTTTTCATCTCAATCAAATCAAACGGGATAGTGACGATATTAAGGGTTAAGTACATGCCTGGCAAATAATAAAACAACAAAAAGATAAGGCTAAAAGTATTTTAAAATATACCTGAACCTTTTAAAAATAGTTACAAATCTCTATTTTTAAAATCCACCCTATTTATTTATTTACTAGAATTTTACCCCTACCCTATTATATTGTACTTTCTTGCACATAGTAAATGTTGAAGAAATCATTTTGATTATCCTAGAGCTTACATTAGAGAAACAGTTCCATTTTACACTCCTCCTGCTAAGAACGCGTATTTATCATATTCCATAAGAGCTCACAGTTTGTTATACATTAACTGTTCATTTTCTGTGCCAAGAAGACTGTGCTGGAACAGCAAATGAATTTGGTATGTTCATTTAAGCGATTCTGCAAACCACAGGCCACCCAGTTCTCTAACGATAAGAGAGCCCCACAGCCACCTGATCACCATTATGTCCTCTTATTTTTCTGGATGCATGGTCAGTACTATCAGAATCTGAATAGGAACTGAGAAGAATAAAAAGGAAAAGTACACTACAGCCCTTATTGTGGAAAGGGGTTTGATTAATTCAGGCATCAGTGACTACATGAGTGAGTTGGAAGGCGAACGGGACATAGGGTCTGGAGTGCTTTATTTTGCTCCAAGACCAAGACCAGTGCTGGTTTTGGCACTTTTCTCTCTGTAGTAAGCTGGAAAGGGGGAAAAAAAAAAAAAAACAAGCAGGTGCTAGCAATCTGAGAGACCACATGCGAGCTACAGCTGCTTCAAGCTGATTCAATTACATCTGCCTGAATAGTCCCAGGACATCAAACCAGTTGAAGAAATCCATAGGTTTGCAAGGAGACACAGTCAATCCTGATGCACAACTGTCCCCAAGACAACTACCTGCAAATCTCCAGCTTTTCATAAAACTGCTCATTCCATAGCAAGAGGAGAAAGATGGAGGCACAGGATGTGGATTTTATATACAATTTTTAAATGCTGGAGAAGGCACAAAATGAACCTTTGGATTTTATGTTTTAAATTGGACGACAGTTGAAGTCTTAAGGATAGCTTTCAATAGCCCAATTTTGTGAGACATTTCCCAAATCATTGGGTATAGCACATTTACAAAACATGCTCTTGGGATCCGGACTTCGCTCCAAACCTTGTTTGTACAAAAAGGGGCCAAGCAGCTGGGAAACTCCGGAGTGGAGTGTGTCCTCATTAGCTCCCATCTGCCACCAGAACTCAGCTCATGGCAAGTTTGGCTAAGTCCTGGTATACTCAGGTCCAAATGTGGGTCAGTTTTAATTACACTATACAGAATGCTGTGCACAGTTTTTAAATCCTTATTATATAGCACAGAGGAATGGGCAGCTCTCCACCTAATCAATTTTTTAAAAGTACATATATAAAAATTTTAAACCAGACTAGAAAGACAGTGGGTGGGAAAAAAATCTTATAAATGGATACAAGGGTTATTTAAGAGAATTATTAGTGAAATTAGCTATTTTTGCTTTAAAACATGAAAATGAAAAAGAAAATATTTTCTTTGGTAAGACAGGAAACTCTTGTGAGGTACATAATGTTCCATGTTTCTTAGAGTAAGTGACAGTAAGGCTGTAGACCGGTTACGGTGTATACCTGTGTCATGTATAGATAGTCCCTGCTTTGTCACTCACATGTATCCCCTTTCAGTGTCTGTCACTCACCGCAAGGATTGTATAAAAGAAAAAAAAAATCACAAGTTACCTGGTAAAAATGAAAAAAACAAAAATGAGGCAGTGGGTACACACATGCTGAGCAACAGACTCTATACACGACTTGGTTCTCAGTGTTGTCCACATCCTCACAAATGGGTCCTCCAACCCCTAGCCTCCCCAAAGCTTCCTCGAGTAGTACAGGACATGAAAAGACGATGCTTCCAAAGCAAAGAGTCAGCTGAAAAACTGACAGTCAGCAATGTGGACAGTCAACAATGGGCCAAGCACACAACAACATAACACTGTTTCATGGTTAAAATGTCCTTTGGCACAACCCTAAAGGCAAAACCAAACCAAACCAAAAACACAACCTTGAGTGTTCAAGGTAATTTGAGGCTTTAACAAAGTTGTAATGAAGCTTATCCCCTTAAAAAGCAATGTGGAATGCTGGTTTAAAATGCCAGCAATTAATATTCATTAGCTGTGTGAATATGGACATAAGGGTTTATCCTTTATTTTATCACCTGTTAAATAATATCTATTTAACAGGATGGTCATAAGAATTTATGTATACATGTACATAGATAGAAAGAAAGAAGAAAGAAAGAAAGATAGATGATAGATAGATGTTCTGGAATATGAATCATTAAAATATTAACCTTTAATCCCTCTACAATGAGGGGACATATGTCAAAGTCCTAACCTTGAACTACAAAATAGGGAGATAGAGGGATCTTCACACATATAATAAGGTAAAATAAGTCTATTTAGTGTGGGCTAACACTAATAACATGACTGATGTTCTTATAAATAAGAGAGAAATTTGGATACCAAGATAGATACTCACAGAAGGAAGGAAATTTGAAGAGATATAGAGAAATGAGGACCATCTGTAACTAATGAGTGAGGCCCATAAGCCTTGATATTAAACTTCTAAACTGTGAGACAATAAATTCTTCCTAAAGCATCAAGTTTGTGATACTTTGGTACAACAACCTTAGCAAATTGACATCCATCTCAGAAAAAATTTTAATAATAATTAGTACTTACTTCTGTTCACCACAGTTAAAAATGTACACTTAACATCAGACACATTAACTTTATTACCTGTGCTTGATAATGACAAATTATATACATATATACATGTAGATAGAAAGAAAGATCTTATATATAATAAGTATATATATAATATATATATACTATATATAATCTAGTGTTTTCTCCATTTTTAAAGAAGTATTTTTCTGATTGCTGTTCAGCAAAATAGTACTGTTTAAATACCAGCAGCCTAGTGGAGGAAAATGGTTGATTGTAATTAAAATAATTTAGTTCTTAATTAAAGATAATTAGGGGAAATTCATATATATAAATTCAAAATCCTACTGTTGAGGGAGTTTGCACTGGAGGGAATCAGGGTGTTTTATCACACTTGGTTCCTTTTGTGTAACAACAGCAGCAACAACACAGCCACCTACAAATACTAACACTAACTAAACCTGAGTCTGCTGAGATTGTATCAGTCCTGCCAAGGGAACTACCTTTAGTTTGTCATGCTGATGAAGATATAGTTCATTGCCTTTTAGATTTGTTTGAATAATATCTGACCTTCAAAAGATGGGTGAGAGTTGTCTTGGGTTGTATCAACATGCCTTTCATTGCAAGTCAGGCTTCTATAATCAATAGACATTACAGTGACTGTAGTTATCCCCACTTTAAGTAGCATGCACAGTTAGAGGTTGTAAATCTGATCTCACTGAAATGAGATACTTAATATCCATCATTACAGCAATAGTGTTCCAAAAATTAACTATATTTAAAGGATGAGTTGTACTCTTTCTCTCAAATTCCTATACTGCCAATCATAACTTCATATATTTACTAGAAGAAATAAAAATAATATGCAGGGAATACTACCAAATATTGTATGCCAAATAATAATATTTCATTACTATATCTACTTTAATCTTCACACCAATCACAGGGAGGGTAGAAATTGATATTACTGTATTATAAGCAGAACACTGGGACTTACTAAGCTTAGTTAACCTAGATAAGATCAAACACACACTGAACTGTGGAGCTCAGATGTCAGTGATCAGAATTCAAAACTCCTAAATTCAAGCATGAGTAAGAGAGTCAGAATTTGGATATCCTCATAGTATCTCTGATTTCTAGATGCTGATTCATTAAAGTTTTCACAGAGGCCTTTAAAGTATCTAAACTCACATGAATTGTATTCTATCTAGAAATGACTTATTTTCCTTGTGAAGAAGCTGAAGCCATTGCCAGCTACAAACTAAAATAAGTCAATTAGTTTGATGAAAATGATCTCATTATAAAAATACAGAAGAAATGGGATTACCAGATGATCCAGAAATTTCACTTCTAGGTATATACTCAAGACAAACAAACAAACTGTAGGTTATTCAGGAGAAATCCTATACCTGTATGGATAATGCAGTTGGACATAGCTAAAAGAAGGACACAATCCAAGTGTGTATTGAGAAGAAAATGTGTTAATATATATAAAGGAATATTTTTCAACCCATAAGAAGGAGAATGTTCTGACATGTACTGCAACATGGAGGAACTCTAAAGTCACTGTTCTATGTGAAGTAAGTCGAACACAGAAAGACAAATAATGTGTGATTCTACCTACATGGCTAAGAGGACAGGAAATCATTGAGACATAAAGGGGAATGGTGGTTCCAAGAAGCTGGGGAAAGGGAAGAAAGGAGACTTATTTTTAAATGCAAATAGCATTTCAGTTTTGTAAGATGGAAGATCTGTGGAGATAGGTTGTTGTGATGATGACATAAGCACTATAGATATGTCTAATCAATCAACTGTACAACTTAAAGAAATTAAAATGGTAAAGTTTGTGTTGTGTGTATTCCACCACAATAAAAATTTGGGTAAATGACACCAAATAATATATGAAAGTCTTATAAATTTCCCATATTTACATATGATTTAAATAATCATTCCTAAATCCCTAGAAGTAGAGGAAACTTCATACATAACCTTTGAAACAATCTTTGCAACAATGCTCAAACTAGGATCTCTGTTCCAAGGCAATTGGGTAGTCTTTATTCAGTGTTTCAGAGGAGCAACAATAGTAATAGTATTGGAAGTGAGAGACATATATCAGTATTGCTGAGATTTACTGACTGCTTGCTATCTGTCAACTACTGGACTAAGAATATACATGTAGTAGGTTACTTAATTCTGACCATAGAGAAATATGAAAAGTTACTATATCTTTTCAATTTTATGTGTGAGAAAACAAAGGTACAGATATTTGACTAGGTCCATATTATTGATAAGTGAAGCAAAGAAAACCTTCTTTATATATCTTTGTCTCCTTCTAGCTTGCCTGATCTTTGAGGATAAGGACCTTGTTTTATTCCTCTAATTTGTTACTGCATCTAGGAAACAGTAAACATGTATTTAACATCTAGAAAAAATTGAAGGAAATGAGGGATGAAGGAAATGATGAGAGGAGAAAAGGAAAAGCACACTTTGCATTCTATGTTCTGATTAAATGTGGATTTTCTTCTTCTACTTCTTTACTCTTGAAATCACAGGTAAACCTGCAATTATGCCTAGGAAGCCTAGGGCTTGAAAATGTATCCTAGAGATTTCATACAATAATTCCTATACAGATCACCGAAGCACTGGCTCATATCTGCATAGTTTAATCATTAATATTCTACTGCAAATACATTCTTGGCTCTTGCTTAATTTCTAATGTTAAGACTAACAGTAACACAGTATACCAACCATACAAAGTTTACAAGGAAAAACATGATGTCCATGTTTGTCTTTTACCACTGGCATAAACTGAGGTGAAAGAAAAACTGTCCCACACAAAAGGTACTTTTAAGTCTAAAAGTATTCCTAAGTAGCATCACAGCATGAGAAAATGCTTTTGGAAGGGTCCATCCGAAGCAGGTTAGCTGCTCTGTTTCGCTCTGTCTTTGCTTGACTTCATGCATTTACATTTGGAATTTAGTAATCAAAAGCGAAATTATAAACACATAGTACACAGTAAACAGAGTCTACTAATCTGCTTATTAAAACTGCCTCGATCATTTTAATGCCTCTGATCTTACCTGACACAAAGCACATTTTTTGTGTGTTTTTTATTGAGATGGAGAAAGGGAGAGAGAGAGAGAGAGCACAGTGAGTGCTGAGCAATGTTAAGGCGTTAGTCATAGCACACAGATTCGTTTATCCTCATGCTACATTAAGTTCACATCATACAAAGAGAATTTATCATTATTTTCACTTAATTCTAACAAGCAGTATAATCTTTTTGAGGTTCATCCAAAATATATAACAATTAGTAAGTATTTAGGACATTATCCCTCAATTTCTAATACAACACCATAAATGCTTTATTAATATGTGAATTCATTCAACATTTATTGACCATCTACTATGTATAAGGCATTGTATTAAGAGGTTATGGACCAATCTTCTATTTACTTTTATATTTATATTTTGTATCAACAGGTTAGATAAATTCATATTATGGGTTTTATTTACAGCTTCCACATAATTCAATAAAAGAAAAAAATAAACCAGTTCCAAGATTGAAGATTTACACTATTAAACATTAATAGAAACTCCTTAACATTTAATTATCATTTATATACATTAAAATATTTTAATATATTAAAGAAAATGCATCTGAACAAACTTAATATCAAGAATTTGGGACCACTGAATGAATTAAATAATATTAGGTTTCTTTCACTGGGATAACTTTACTGCATTTGTCAAATACATAGTTTAAAACTTTTTCTCCATTAAATTA